>JNVV01000076.1:0-11886 GCA_000733355.1 Falciphora oryzae
CGTAGCCTAGTGTCAAGCTTAGGTAGCGCTAGCACGTCGTATGCCCCCTGGGAGGCAGGGACTGGTAGATCCCGACTATAACGACGTTAAATATACTCTCTCTCTCTCTCTCCAATTCTGACTTGTGCAAATTAACTCCTGACCAATTCTGTGCAGGGTAGATGTGCAGGGTAGGCGAGTCAGTGCGACCCACAACGGCTGACTTGGGTGCTTAGGCATCCTACAGGGGCTACAGGCCACCTTCAGGCTTTCGGTAAGCGCTATAAATGCTGTAAGCCACCCCCGGGTACGCTATAAGCCCTGCCCGCTACTCCTGTGCACAACCCCACAACAGTACAGGGTAAATAATCTAATAAGAGTAGTACATGGTAGGTTGGGCCTATGCACCCAACCTAAGCTAAATACATTAGTTCTTTTAACAATAAGGTCCATAAAAATATGGTTCATCATGTTTTGGAAGGTGGCGGGGGCGTTAATAAGGCCTATAGGCATAACCGTGAACTCGAAAACGCCGTATTTGTAGCGGAAGGCCGTAAGCCATTCGTGCCCTTTCTTTATCCGAATTAGGTTAAACCCGGTTTTAAAGTCGATTTTCGTTTTCCATTTGGCATTTCGAAATCGATTTTGGAGCTCCGTAATAAGCGGGATAGGGCACCGAATCGGAATCGTTTTGGCGTTTACGTCCTTGTAGTCGACTACCACTTTTAAGGGATCGAGGGGGTTTTTTTTTTCTGCGAATATAAAGGGCGAACTGTTAGCAGTTTTGCATGGCCTAACTTTGCCGGTTTGCATATGCTTTTCCAGCTAAAGTTTTAAAACGTCCAGCTCCCTTTGGCTTATTTGGTATAGGGGGCTATGGGTTAATTGGGCTCCTTCCTTTAGGTAAATTTCGTGGTCCTAAGGCTAATGATCGGGAAAACGGGTAGCGGCCGCTTCCGTTATAATAGGAAGGAATTCCCTAAACTCCTTTGGTACCGATTCGAAGCCGTTCGAATCTGCTTTGGCCACTTCCTCAAAGGAAGGAATACCATGCCCGTACTTAATGGCCGCAATAACTGCGGGTTCGACCGTTTTCATATCCTCCCGAAAGCGTAAGCCTTTTAAAGGCCGTAAGTCCTGTGGCTTCCGGGCCCAAGGCTTGTTGCACTTCCGGCATTTGTCCGAATCCATGCGGATATCCCGAAGGTCGCGATCCAATAAGCCTAACGGTGGGTGTTGCCTTTGCTATGCGAAGGGTAGGATAACGTCGCAATCTGGATCCGTAGGACTAATTTCGAACGTTTCCGTAAAATAGTGCGTTTTGTGCCGGAAGGTAACGTCGATTACTAGTTGCTTTCCGGCCTTTGGTTTGACCGCCCCTAAAAAGGTAGTTATAATGCGGGGAATAGCTTTGTTAACTAAATGCCCTGGAAGCTGCTTGGCTATTTTGTCCGAAATAACCTTCGTGTCGCTACCTCCGTCCAAAAGGACCCGAACAGGTATTTCCTTCGATCCCTTTGCCCGTATATATATACGGAGGATCGGCTTTGCGAGCTCTTTATCCGTTAGGGGCTTTCGGGCAGCAGCGATGGTCGATGGTTGTTAACAGTTATCGTCCGATTCCGAATCTGACAGTTCGAAAATTCGGGATTTGGTAAGGGCGTTTCCTTCTAGGGCTTTCGAAACGAGGCCGGCGATTTTGGCCTTTTTGGCCCGTGGCTGTTCCTTTTGTTCGTCCGTTGCAGGGCGTTTAGGGATGGATTTGGCTCCGGCCGTTTTTGCAGGTGCAGAAGGAAGTTTTTTGCCGTTAGTGTCCTTTTTGGCGTAGCATTCCAACGTATGGTGCCCTTTTTTTCCGCAGCGCTAGCAGTTGGCTTTAGCCAACTTTCGTGCGTCGATATCGCGTTATTCGACCCTTTCGAGTGCTAGTTTGGTCGTAGTCCAAACGTTACTTTTTTTGTCGGCCTTATCGTTGGCCTTCTTTCCAAAACGGGAGTTTAAGGATGGATTTTGGCTTTTATTTTTGGAGCCCTTGCTTTAGCGACGGCCCGCGTTCAAACGCTCCGAAGTCGAAACGGGCTCGTTTTTTCCCTTATCCTTCGGGGTTAGCCTAGGGTCCTGGAGCATAACCTCGTGGATTTTGCCGGCTTCCTGGATTGCGGCGAGGAATTTTTCGTCCGTATTAGGGACTCCTCCGCAACGGGAATATACCAATTTGGTAATTTCCTTTAAAAAGGTGCGGGAAATGTGCTCCCTAAATATAACGCCGGACCATTGGACCGCTTCGTTAAGGTTAAAGAGCTTAGTAAGGTATTGAACGGTATTTCCTTTATACTTAAGCTCCCGTATTTTTTTAGCGTTGCAGTGGTGTTCGGTGGCGTCCCGGAAGCGTTTTTATAGTGCCGCCGAATAGGCCCGCCAGTTGTTTTCGAACTGCGCGCTTCGAAGGGACCGAAAGCGTTGATGGTGCCAAACTTGTGCGTTTTCCGTAAGTAGGGACCCGACCCAATTGATTTTAACTGTATCGTTAGGAAAGCTTTCGACGTAGGTCTCCATATAGGAGGTAACGCGAAGCCACTATGGCTTAAATTTAGCCAGGTCCTTGCCGTCGTAACTGGGTGGCTTATTAAATTAGACTGGGTTAATAACGGCCGTAGGGATCGGACTACGCGGGCGAGCAGTTCCCTATTGGATGGCTTTGATGAGGTCCCGCAAATCGGGGTTTTTGGAGGCCCGTCCGTTATTTTCGGGGGCATCGTTTTCCGAGGAGGAGTCCGAAGGTTTTAAAGGTTCTGAAGGAATAGCAATATGCTCAGGAGGTTCGTTAGGTGGCCTTTGGGGAGGCCCTTAAAAAAGTTCTCCGAAGCTTCCGGAGTGCCTGGGATTTGCCGTTGCGGCCTTGTACTGTTATTGGGCAGCGGAGGCAATAGCCTGAATTTATTGCCGTCGGAGGTTATCGGATGATAGGGGGTCCTAAAGACCTTGGCGTGATGATGCCGACGTTTTAAGCGCCGATTGGGGTAGCGGTTTCTCCGTAAAAGGGACGGGTTCTTCCTTTTTTGGAGTGCTTTGACGTGAGCCCGGTGGAAGGGACGACCTTTGGAGGGCCGAAAGTACCGTAGCTAATCTAAGCCGCCTTCTTTGTGCTGCAAGCCGCCGGCTTTCCCGTACGGCGTCCTTAACGAGCTGATGCGTTTGGGCTAATATGCGCCGTTCGGCATTAGTAAGGGCTTCGGGCGATGTAACAAGGGGTCAAAGACGGCTTGGAGAAAGAATCTCTAGATTGCAGATAATCTTTCTATGGGCTCAAGAGATGCTTGAGGAGGAAGGAATCTTTCGTGAAGGACATAGGAGATGGCAGGGTTTATATAGACCCTTTGTGATCCGTGCGAAGTATCGAGTACATGATTCACACTGCCTTCCGACCTTCACCGCTTGGCCTTAGGGCCGTTGACCGCCTATGCGGGTCTTCGACCCTCCGTGAGGCCGACTCGTGATGCCGACTAGTTGGGTCCACGGGTTCTTCCGTGTGACAGGCGATACGTGCTTTTTAGTTAGGAGATCCTAGATTTGGGCATCTTTATTAACGGCCCAGTTAGTAACTCCCTCTTCAAAGGTGGAAAGTCGTGCTTGTAGGTCCTGCAAGTGGTTTTGTTGGGCCCGAGTAACGTCCCGGAGCTGAATTAGGGCCTCCGAACGGGTTTGTTGCTTTTCGGCCAAAGTGGCGACTATGGCCCAAATTTATTGTGCAAATGCCTGGCTTTTTCCGATAATCCGTTGCCGGAATGCCTTTTGTTAATCGGCGGAAGCGATTAAACTTTTTTTATATAAAAAAACGACGGTATGGTACGCGTGGGTAATGCGGTCGTAATGGGTCCTAATTTCGCGGATTTGTTCCCGATCGGCGAGGATTTCCTGGCTCACACCTCGGGATAGGGCCGAAATTGCTTCGTGCGTACTGATAAATTCCCGCTGGATTTCGGTCATCCAGCCCGGGGGGTTTTGAAAGCGTCCTACGGATATAAAAGCTTATTGTTCGAAGGCCATATTGAAGGGGGGTGCCGAATATAGGATAAGTGCCCCTTAATCGTCGAGCATAGGTGTATTTTAACGTTCTCTCGGTGCAGACCGGGAGGGGCCTTCGGGGGCTTTTCCGGCCGCTTTTTTAGATTGGGCCGGCATGGTATCGGCAGGTATACCGGAATTGCTAGGCAAAAAGGGGGATTCCGTTAATTCCACGGCCGGTATGCCAAAATCGCTTGGTAGGGAAGGAGATGTCGTTGCAAACGAAATGAGGGGGTCCGGTTCCTTGTATTCCTGGGCAGCGTAAAGTCCCAAAGGTATAAGGGAGATTTTCCGGCCTTTTTTAGAGTCCCGTAATTTCGCCAGGGCGATTAAAAGGGTGAAACGACCCTCTTGTATATTCTTTTCGCTTTCACCCGTTCGAGAACACCGGTGACAGTCAAAATGTTTGTGGTGTGGCCCTAGGGTTTTATTCGCTAAAGAAGGCAATAGTTAGGGCTTGGGGGTACCGACTGATAGGGCCTTTCTAGAGCTTAGGAGGAAAGATAGTGAGGCTTCCGTTAGGGGGCAGAGCGTAGAAAGATTATTTGTAACAAGGGGTCAAAGACGGCTTGGAGAAAGAATCTCTAGATTGCAGATAATCTTTCTATGGGCTCAAGAGATGCTTGAGGAGGAAGGAATTTTTCGTGAAGGACATAGGAGATGGCAGGGTTTATATAGACCCTTTGTGATCCGTGCGAAGTATCGAGTACATAATTTACACTGCCTTTCGACCTTCACCGCTTAGCCTTAGGGCCGTTGACCGCCTATGCGGGTCTTCGACCCTCCGTGAGGCCGACTCGTGATGCCGACTAGTTAGGTCCACGGGTTCTTCCGTGTGACAGGAGGAAAGATAGTGAGGCTTCCGTTAGGGGGTAAAGCGTAAAAAGATTATTTGTAACAAGGGGTTAAAAACGGCTTGGAAAAGGATTTTTATATTGCAAATAATCTTTTTATAAGCTCAAAAGATGCTTAAGGAGGAAGGAATTTTTCGTAAAGGACATAGGAGATGGCAGGGTTTATATAAACCCTTTGTGATCCGTGCGAAGTATCGAATATATAATTCACACTGCCTTCCGACCTTCACCGCTTGGCCTTAGGGCCGTTAACCGCCTATGCGGGTCTTCGACCCTCCGTAAGGCCGACTCGTAATGCCGACTAGTTAGGTCCACGGGTTCTTCCGTGTGACAGTTCGTAATCCACCCGTTAAAACTCGTTGCGATAACCTAATTGCGTGGGAGGTCGGTTTCCGAGTACCAATTGGTTAGGTAGTATTGCTTTTTAACGATAATAAAAAAGGGGATCGCCTAACCGCAATAATTAACCCTTTAAATAATTATAGCCTATTTTCGGTTGCTAGGTTGGACTAGCTTTGCTTTATTACGGCTTTCCGATGTTGTAATAACTATAACGGCCGCGATTATACCTATAAAAAAGCCGGTTTCGTTAAAATTATAAATGTCGTTAACGTGGTTCATAAGCGAGTCGCGCATATAAGCGAGTCGTGCATTTTAAAATCCCATACTGGGCGCGGTTTTTTTTAACGAAATAACTCGCCTAATTTATAATTAAATCTTACCAAAATTTAATATGTTATATTTAACTATATAACCGATTTTATAATTATTTTTCCAGATTTTTATTAGCGTGGTTTACAAGCGAGTGGGCCACACAAGCGAGTGGGCTAGGTGCAAAATGCGTATTAAACGGCGTTTTTTTTCGATTAAATAACTCGCCCAATTTACGCTTAAATTTTACCAAATTTGGGGAAGTTATATTCAACTAAATAGGGAATTTAATTTAATTTTCTTCGATTTTTACTATTACTCTTTTTATGTTAGTGCGCAACACTGTGTAATACACTGTGGAAAATATGAAATTAACCTTAAAAAGGTAATGATAAAAATCGAAGAAAATTAAATTAAATTCCCTATTTAGTTGAATATAACTTCCCCAAATTTGGTAAAATTTAAGCGTAAATTAGGCGAGTTATTTAATCGAAAAAAAAACGCCGTTTAATACGCATTTTGCACCTAGCCCACTCGCTTGTGTGGCCCACTCGCTTGTAAACCACGCTAATAAAAATCTGGAAAAATAATTATAAAATCGGTTATATAGTTAAATATAACATATTAAATTTTGGTAAGATTTAATTATAAATTGGGCGAGTTATTTCGTTAAAAAAAACCGCGCCCAGTATGGGATTTTAAAATGCACGACTCGCTTATATGCGCGACTCGCTTATGAACCACGTTATTTAAAATGCCATATTTGGCCATAATATTCCGTATAAAGTCGAATTATATAAAAATAAGCTTGGGATTTTCGCATTTAGCCCTTTAGTAATCGTACTTTCGAATTTAACGCGTACCAAGCTCCGGGCGGCGCTTAATAAACCTCGCGGTTTAGTTAGTGCCGATAATGCCCGCGTCGCGTTCGGCGAACAATCAATTGGCTATATTTTTAACACCAAAAGGCCGGGAAGGAAATGCACGAGAATTTAGCTCGAGGATGTATTTAACAAGCGCTTTTTTTTCGGATTCCGTTAATTTCTGACAATTGGCTCTGCAATCGCGTCGAGCAGGTTGGCCGGCGCGTTGGCGACGTAATGTGGATTTAGGAATGTCGTAGATTTTAGCGGCCTTTCGCACACTCAATTGTGCATTAGATTAGATTGCCCGTATGGCAAGAACAATCTTCGCTTTTTTGGATGTCGAAGCCATTTGTGGTTGTTGAGGAATTGAGGTTGGAAGTGGGAAACGCGATTGGCGATGGAAAACGCGCCACTCGGTGGTGAACCACGTTATATGTTACAATTTTTATATATTTTAAAAATTTGCGATATGTTAACATTTAGTTATAAAATGCATAAAAATTATGACATATATATATATATAAAATATTATTACTAATAAAATATATCCTAACAAGCTTTGCTTTTAAACTTTATAAAACCATTTTGCTTATATTTTTACGATTTGTGTTGGAATTTTAATTGCGTTATTAAAAAGTAGGTTTTTTTTTTTTTTTTTTTTTTTTACATGTGTTTAAAGTGGCGGACAGGGGGAATGGCGGACTGTAAGTGCTCCGACTTATTGACTATGGAGGCCTGGGCGTCAATCCGCCTACCAACCTGTGCAATCGACAATGGCGGCCCAACATCGGACGCGATATTCCTCGCTCCTGTGCGACCATCTGCAATCCATCTTTGTCACGGTGCGATCCCTTGATAAGGACCTCGCACGGTTGTAATCCCAGCTACAACAACGTTCCTCTTTTGCCTTCGTGGTGCACGTGGTACAACCTTGGTCTTGTCCCGTGACAGTTTGTTGTAGCTCCTATGGGTCGCTCGAGTTCAATCCCCCGCACGGTCGCGCGCACAGATTTCATCCGTGGCGCAACGGTGGCGTGCACGGAAGCCAACTGTGGCGCTTCTTCTGCTGGGGGCGGGGGCAATTGGCTCCAGCGATTCGAAAAGCCGACCGAGGCTTTTCGGGGGAAGCTTATTAAGCGATTCCCGTGGCAAAGCGCCAGCGCCTCGCTTGCGCAGCGCTAGCGCCAGCACCTTGCTTGTGCAGCGCAACCCTGGAAGGCAAACCTTAAGTTGCAATTGAGGACAATTGCGGTTTAAGGGTGGGGTATTGTCACGGTGCGATCCCTTGATAAGGACCTCGCACGGTTGTAGTCCCAGCTACAACAACGTTCCTCTTTTGCCTTCGTGGTGCACGTGGTACAACCTTGGTCTTGTCCCGTGACAATCTTGGAGTAAAAAGGACTCTCTCCGCCCTCAGCCCAGGCCTCCCTCCCGCTTCTGCCCTTGGGGACCAGCCCCCGTCCATAATTTTTCGATCCGAGACCTCGACCACCAGCCTCCGGGCCTGACCCCCCGTTTCCGGTTGACCTTTAGCCCACTGCGCTTTACAGATACCCCGGGACCAGAGAGGGCCGGCGAGTGCTGACAAGTGGGCATGTTTTGCTTGTTTCTGCTGGAGGACGACTGCTCGAGAGTGCCTTTCCTCCCTGGCCCCGGTCTCCAGGACTACTGCCTTGATGTTCCGCGTTCTGGCCTCCAAGCTGAGATTCTCGGAATAACTCGCCGTTGCTCGTATCATCGTTGGAATTGTCTGTCGAGGGCGGACGATGGCAATTCAACCGTGGTTTTGGCTACTGCACTCTTGAATTCTCCACGGGGTTCTTTTCCTGGTAAAAGGGATAAGGAACTAGCATTGGCAGAGGGCAATTGGCGCAGAGACGTTTCTAACTCGCTGGAACCTCTATCTGTTTCTACTTCCCAAAAAGACGCGCTCGATGTTTAAAGGTGCCGTGCCATCCGGCGTTCTCGACGCCCGCCAGCAAGAATCGAGCCCGGTTGCCGAGCTTGTCCCAATACAATGTTTTTCGAACACATTGATACTATCCCAGCCTCGGATTTGCCTGGCTGTTTCTCTACTTGGCGCCCATTTGATGGTTTGCATCCATAGGAACTATTTTCAAAATTTGGACTCGTTGTGCGCTCTGGTGTAAAGTGCTATGATTATTGCCTGGTGCTGGATTGTATTCTATTGTTGTATGGCAAAGTTGCGTTTGTTGCCTACCTTTAGATTTGTAGGAAAGCAGTTTTTTGAACAACGATGATTGTTCTAGTCGCGTCCTGCTGAATTGTTTTGGCTCAACTCAACCTGGCAATTGAACGGTGCGGGTCGGGTTCAGAACTGTCCAAATTGCCAAATTCGGGTTATTAGATTTGATCAAGTCTCCCAGTCCCCGCCAGGATGTTTCTAAACGCGAGGAACCAACTGCCGCTTCCATTTTGCACGTGCGCCTTTCCACGACCACCCTAACACGAGGCCGATTGAAGCTGTAAGCTGCTGGTTCGTAGAATCAGACCCCCCCACCCCCTCGGCAAACATCTGCAGCAGTCGCTCGGCCGCCAGCCCGCTCAGCGCCTCTAGGTTGCCCTGGCCTAGACTCTCCAGCACCGACATGTCAAAGCCGAATGCCTGCTTCCATCAGGCGCGCAGCTCGATGGCAGCCAGGGAATCAAGCCCCAGGTCCGCGAGCGGCAGGGACGTGTTCGGGTCGCTCTCGCCCTTGAGCAACAGGCTCAGCGGCCGCTTGCCGATCTCCTGCGCGAAGAAGGGCCGCCGCCTCGGACGTCTTGAGGACCGAGAGGTCGGCACGCGCGTTGGTGAGGCGGGACTTGGTCTGGTCGTAGCTGCTGCTGACGCTGCTCGGCGACGCTGACGACGACGCGGAGTTCTGGTTGTGGTGGACGGCCATGCGACGGCCCCCCTTCTAGATGGTGCGGTTGGACGGGTTGCCGAGCGGGGCGGTGGTCTGGAGGCCCAGCATCCACACGTTGGGTCCGAGAAGGTCGAGCTCGATCACGAGGGCGGTGGCGGCGCGGTGCAGATTCCACGTCCCCTTGACCTTGGACCCCACGCTGCGCTGCACTGCTCCTTGGGCATGCGGGCAAAGTTCTCGTCAGCGAAGACGGCCGTCAGCTGTAGGACGCCCTTGAGGGGCACGCGCGCCGACGCCACCGCGCGAGACGTCGTCCATCTCGTTGACGTCTCTGTGCACCGCCGCCACGCCACGTCAACGCCCATGCTTTCTATGTCCCTGATGAAGGGCTTGTCGACATCGCTCTGGCCCCCGCGGCGGCCCAGGTATACAAAGCTGTAGGCGCCGTGCTCGACCATGTAACTGGAAACGGCGCGGCCCAGGCCTCCAAGAACCCTGACCAGCAGGTAGGATCCTGAGGGACCTGCCTGGAGCTTCTGGCGAGAACTGGCGACGCTCCCGGCCTCCAGGGTTGTCTAACCTTCGACCTCACAGATGCGAATGCCGACGCGGCCGATGTGGGTGCCCGGTAGGAGGCGCTTCACCGCCTCTGCGACTGAGGACGCATCAAACTCCCTGGCAATCGTCGAGGGTCTCAAGCATCCACTCCTTATACTTTGACTTCTTCATGTCGTAGAATGCGTCTATATCTACGCAACAGTAGCTCCAGTTCTCGACGAAGGGGCGCATATCCAGCCTCCCGTGGCCGAAAAGGTCGCATTTCCCGATCTCGATCAGCTTCCCGTGCTCGGTGACGCACCTGCATGTCTCTGCGGCAGCTCGCCGCCCAGCGAGTTGAGGACCGGTCAACGCCCGCGCCGCCCGTTTCGCGGAGCAGCTCCTCGACGAAGGAGGCGTCGCGCGAGCCGAGGTTGCGGTTCCGCGGAATGCCGCAGCGCTCCATCAGGAACTGCGCCTTCTCCTCGGACCCGACCGTCGCGAAAATGTCGGCCACGATTGTGCGGGAGATCTCCACGGCGGCAAGGCCGACACCACCGCGCGCCGAGTGGATCAGGAAGGACTCGCCATTGCACAGGCGGCCGACGGTGATCAGGGACGGCTGCGCGGTCGCGTATACCAGAAACATACTGCCACATCGATCATGGACAGCGAGTCCGGGATCTTGACGCACATGATTTGATTGGCAATGAGCGTGGTCGTCCAAATGTTGTACTCCAAGCACGCGACCCTGTCGCCGGCTTGGGCTCCTGCACTAAAGCCCCGACTCTGCAGACAATGCCGCTGCTTTCGACACCGCGGTACTGGCACACGTGGTCGATCAAGTTCATGCCGATCAACGCGCCCTTGGAGTTAACTCCTACAGCATACATCTCGATCTCAACCTCGTAGTCCCCGAGGGGCGGCGGGCTGGGCAGCGGACCCAATGGAGGGTGTTTCCGTGCTCTCGATGACGCGGCTGCCCGGCGGGTCGTGGTGCGGGCGTTTACGCATGCGGTCCCGGTTCAGGCGCTACTCGAACCAGTACCCGCCCCCGCCGACGCCGCCGTCGGCGTGGCTGAAGGGATAGCGCGGCAGGCCCGGCAGGCAGGCGCCCCGGGGGAAGAGGGCCTCGAGGTCTAGGGGCAGTTGGAAGCTGGAGAGCTTGCCGGCGGTCGCCAGGAGGTTGTCCCTAGCGTTCTGGTTCCGCACGAGCGCCGCAACGTAGCGCGCCTTGTTTCTGGGCACCGCGGCCATGATCCGCATCAGGGGCCCAGGCCATCGCCGAGCCGGGGCCGACCTCGAGCAAGGCTAGGTCCTGGCCCGAGAAGTGGCGGAGGAACGCCGCAGCGGCGCCGTTGAACAGCACAGGGCTCTCGAGGTTCTTCTGCCAGTAGCGGGGGCCGAAGTTGGAGCCGCCGTCGAGCAGCCCATTCTGACCTTGGAGAAGAAGAGCTTCTTGGGCTCCCTGCCCATCACCTTGCCCTCGATTGAGGCCGCGTACAGGCCCCGATCTCGACCACGTGGTGCGAGTGGTGGGCCTTTTCGACCTTGGGCTTCCTAGCGAGGATGTCGCGGCGAGCTGCCCGGGGGGCCTCCTGGACCTCGTCGAGCTTGTCGGCGTCACCGGAAATGGTGACGCTTCGCGGCGAGTTGGCGCAGGCGATGCCCATCCTGCCGGGAAGCAGGAACTGCTGCGCCTCGGCAACGCCCATGCCGAGCGCGGCCACTGCGCGCCCTGGCCGGTGAAGACCATGGCCGACAGGGCGCCGAGCGCGGCGCCATCGGCGAGGGCGAGGGCGAGGGCGCGGTACGCGAGGTGCTCCCTGCCGCGGGCGAGCGTGCATGCCACGTCTACGACGTTCGGAGCCGTCTCCTCCTCCTCCACCAGGGCCTTGCAGTTCTCGATGAGCGTCATGAACAACTGCTGCGTGTTGGCGGAGAAGAGGAAGCTGGGCGGCTGCGGCATCATCTTCTCCCTCCTCGCTCTCGAATTCGTCTTGGGGGGCAGTAGTCTGCGCCCTGAAGCCCGCCGCAGACTCGATGATGGCGTGCGCGCTCGAT
>JNVV01000076.1:12214-61780 GCA_000733355.1 Falciphora oryzae
GGATGTGGGCCCCCCGGCCAGCGCGAGCTTGTTCCCGCCCTAGGGGATTTTGGGATTCCAAGGCTCGGATTTGATGCTCGGCGGGACCGTCCTGTTCTCGAGCGCGAGCACGGCCTGAGAACAGCCGAAGCGCCTTCGGTGTGACCAAAGTTGGGCATGTCGAACCGATAATTAGTAATCGTCGCCTCCAAAGACGCGGGCGACGGCCTTGGCCTCGATAGGGTAGCCCACGGGCGTGCCTGTGCCGTGGCACTCGACATAGCCCGTCTTAGCCGCGCCGAGGCCGGCGAGGTCATCGGCGCGGCGCATTATGCTTTCCTGGGTGTCCGACGACGCCGGCCATTGTATCAAGGTGCTGATATCAAGTTGATAGCCGTCTACCGGTCTTCTAGGCTTGGCTGAATAAGGCAATAGAGAAGCGTCACAAAGTTTAAAAACAAAAAAAAAAACGCCATATAGAGATAGCGGCAGGAAAGGATCAAGTGGTTACATATAACTAAAGGCTTCGTATGGCTTGATAAACTCATATAGTGAGGGATCTATGCATCTATTGGGGTTTTGAGCACCTAAACGACCGAGAGTGATAATCACCCCACAGATGCAGGGGCTCTGAAGCAAGAATGCGGCGTTGTCGCTATAATTACCTGAAAAGGCCCGAGTCTAGACTAGAAGCCCGTTTCGAGCCAGGAATGTGGAGAGCTGACTAGCTCGGAAAAGGCGCTTCACACGTTGCTTCGAGGCCGTTATAAAGCCATGCGACGTACCTGGAGACAACGGGATTCGGGACAGTATTGGTCAGAGCGCGCGTGGAAACAGCATCAAGGCTCAGGAGGTAGTTTGGATCTTGAAGCGGTTCATGGACTTGTGGCAGTTGACTTGTGGCACGGAATAAGCTTTGGCAAGAGGCGGGGCGATGCATAGCGCAGGATACAGGATTTCACATATTTCCGTCTCACGTGAGCGGCCGCCGGCGTTGTCAACTCCGATCCTGAGACAGATGGTAGATAGCGTGCGTGGATCAGGTGGCTGGTTAGCCCGAGGTGTGGTTGCGAGTCCAGTGGGTTGTTTGTTCTGATTGTTAAACCGAAGTTGGAAATTCCAGGCAACCGAAGTCCCGAATGGGAATATGTTACGGCGTCACTGTCCTTCGAGGTCTTGCGGTTCCATGAACGGCCATTCTTTTGTTCAATCGCTGTTATCTCATGTTCTTCCCGGTCATTTAATCCCCAGATAGAGACGAGGAGCGTCGTCCGGTATTTCTCTTTTTTTTTCCATCTCCAGATAGAATGGTGGGAGACCACGCTTCTTGGCAGAGATTCCTTGTATTTTCAACGCTCTCCACGGCGTGATGGTCTCGGTCTGGGGCTCGCAGCTGCTCGTCAGGCAGGGCAAAAAAGTGTGTGCTGATCGCGGTCGAGGGTTTCTACAGCGTGGACGGCGCAGGCCGCCAGGGAGACCTTCCCCGGCAGCAACGCTCATGCCGCAGCCAGAAACACGAAGCCGAGGTAAACGTGGGGCCTCGGCCAAGTGACGGGATCCAGCTTGAGTGACAGAGCTATGTACCACCCGCCCAGATGAGTAACGTGAAAATAAGTGATTTGCTCAACAACCGGGCCACATCCGCGCGGATATACCGGCTTTGGCCTCTTGGCGTTATAGGATGTTGGTCTGAAACAGGGTAAGAGGACTCGCACAAGCGCGCAAGAGGCGTAAAAGGGCTCGGAAGAAGTTACGCGGGCTCAGGAGCAGCATTCGCTTGAGCCTCTCCATGCGGCGTCGTTGCAGATTTCCTAAGCCGCATCGCTGGCGCCGTCGCGACGCTCCACAGCGTGCGTAAGGCTGCCGGCTTCATCCTTTATCCCCGCGATATGGACAGGTCACTTCCAATGTATGACGATGTCATCGAGGCATGTCGCGTCTCTTTCATGGCTGGAATGAAAATGTGGGGAGGCAGGGCCTTGAGGGGAACTGAAGTCATTGTGATGGTGAAGTGAGATCTCATTTTAATCAGCCAAATTTGGGCTTCCAGGTATCAGTCCCTGTTATTACCAATTAATTAGGTTGCTGGGCGCGATTGTTGGACCAGAAATACTGGTTAGACCGATGACTCTGTTTGTTTTTCAATTGAATGCTTCGGTGCTTAGCGTCGGCGCCAAAGGGAAATGATCTGATGCAGGTTCCGCCTTGACAAGATCGTGCTTTCTCGCAGCTGCCAATAATCGTGAGAGACAAGCGGTATCCAGTAAGGACAGCCGGCTGCCGTGTATCGTTGCAAGACCGAAAAACGACTGTCCACAAAGCATTGTGCCACGGCATCTGCTAAAGAGCACATGATGATATTCGCGGACCCGCCAAGGCAGCAGCGGCAGCCATGGGGACGAAGTGAGACGACACAAACAAGAAGCAAAGATTACTTGAGCTTCAAAATGTATGATTACATTATCAATGTTCACTAGGGAGTACCGATTGCCTCGGAATCACAGCCGGCCGTTGGAGGAAACACGGACGTCGCGGTCCCCCTGGGCCTGATCCCCAGACCGGAGCCTATCCTGCTTGCCCTGGAGCAGCAAGACCCGCAGCATCTCACTTGCCTCCCTGAGCTCCCGGCCCAGGTCGTGGTCCCACAGCCACCGCATCCTCCCCTCCAGGCTCTCGGCGATCTTGGCAGGGTCATCGCCGACGCCCTCGAGCTCCAGGTCGTACAGGCGGCCCTGCTCGCGGCTGTCCTCGACCAGGCGCAGCCCGCGCGCGCGGCGGTGCCTGTCAAACACCCTGAACACGACATCGATGTCCTCGGCGCGCTTGACGTCGGGAGAGCCGAGCAAGGACCCGAGCACGCAGGCGTCCTCGAGGGCCAGGCCGGCGCCGGCGCCCTTGTGCGGCGTCGAGGCGTGGGCGGCGTCCCCCGCGAGGCAGACGCGGCCGGCGCAGAAGGAGGCGGCGGGGGAGGCGTGGTCGAAGAGGGCCCAGGCGCTGGGCGAGTCGATGAGCGAGACGATCTGGAGCACGCGCGAGTCCCAGCCGGCGTAGTCGGAGAGGACGTCCTCGCGCGTCTTGGGGACCACCCAGCGCTGGTCGCGCCACTCGGGCGTACTGCTGAAGGCGACGACTGCGGGTTGGCGGGTCGGGAGGGTGTTAGTGCTGGAGAAAGATGGGCAGACACCAATGATGAAAAAAAAAAAAAAAAAAAAAAAATTTCCTGGTGCGCGGGGGCACAAAACAGGAGGCGGGAATTACCATTCATCAAGCCGGACTCCCACAGCGGGTACGCAATAACATGCCCGCCACGACCCAGATACATCTGCGGGCCCGTCTCCAGGTCCCGCCCCAGCGCCTCGCGGAGCCTGTCGAGCGGCACGAGCCCCCGGTACGCGTACTTGCCCGAGAAGACGGGCGACGCGGCCGGGTCGCCCGCGCCGAGCACGCGCTGCCGCACCAGCGACTTGACGCCGTCGCAGGCCACCACGGCGTCGTGGCGCGCCTCGGCGCCGTGCGCGAACCTCAGCACCACACCTTCCCCTCCGTGCTGGGGCTGGTAGCAGTCGACGACGCGGTGGTTCATGCGCGCCGCGCCGGCGGGGAGCAGGGCGGCCAGCTCGTCGAGGAGGTGCGCGCGCAGCATGCTCACCTGGCCGCCCTTGCAGCGCAAGCGGTGGACCAGCGGCAGCGGGTCTGTCCGGTGTGGTGGTGGTGATGGTGGTAGTGCTGCTGCTGCGCCGCCCCGCCCTGGATCATGGTCTTGCGCTTCACCGCCTGCTCCTGCTGCACCCTCCACACCGCCACTGCTACTGGCAGATCCATCATCCCCCCCGGCCGGCTCGGCGGGCTTCGGCGCCGCCGACGCCGCAGAACAGCCGAGTCTGAAGTCGAACCAGACGTCGTCGTCCTGGCCCCGCGCGGGACGGGTGGCCCGCCTGTTGGCCGCGGCCAGGAGGCGGGGCGAGATGAGCTCGAGGGCGCGCGCGGCGTTGGGGCCGAGAGACACGCCGGCGCCGGCCTCGGTGAAGCCGGCGCCCTGCTCGTACACGGTGACGGGGACGCCGTGCCGCAGGAGCTGCAGCGCCAGCGCCACGCCCGCTATGCCCCCGCCCACTATGCCCACGTCGAGGGGCTTCGTGGGCGGGCGTGAGAATTCTGCAGACGCAGACGCGGATGGATCTGCGACTCGAGAAGCGGTTGGAGATGATGTCATTTTGCTCGCGTGCTATTTCTTCCTTTTTTCTTCTTCTCTTTTTTTCTTATCTGGCCGTCCACCCCTTAACTCAATTTTCTGTGCTTTCTTGTTCTTCCCCCCCTTTTTTTTTCTCCCGCTCACACTCTTCGGTCCGTTACTCCTGGCCCTGACGGCCACGCTTTTCTTTTATCCGAGGTCAACCCCAGTCGGGGCGCGAGTAATGAGGGCGGTTAAGCGACTTGTCCCGATGCCGCTGGGTGTGGCCTGCCGGCTTCTTCTAGCAGGAGCGTCTCGAGAGCGGGTCCCGGCGAGAGCGAGGGGTTACAGCCTCTGGTGCCCCTCCTCCTTGCACGCGCCGTCAAGACTCTGTGCCCGCCAAAGGGCTGAACTAAATAGCCAAAAAGATCTTGGAGCCCTGTTGGGGGTGTCCTGGCGTACGAATAAAAAGCCTATTTCTGGCGGTGTCTGTCGGCGCTGCATATCATCCAAAGACGAGACGATAGCCCTGGCGGTATGACGAGGGGAAATCACGCTGGTAAAGTCCTGTGTGATGGACGGGCAGGGTCGGTCCGGGATGGGGGAGACCTTGGAGCCTTGAGCACTGCGTAGGAAAACGCCAAGTCATGATATGCTGACCTCGCTGTAACCCACGGATCCCAACCGACGGCTAAAACCGTTATTGGCGGCGTGTACAACAGTACCGTACGTGCCACCAACAACTCGTCCCTCATCTCACCCCCACCTCCGTCAATCTCGGAGAAATCGGACCCGGGGGTCCTGCTACGACGATCTGATCAGATGGCTCGCGTCACGTCGGTTTCTTCCGCAGCCCCCATGGCGCAGCTGACTCGAGGGCAGCGCGCTCGGCCGAATGAGATCTCGGCGGGCTCTCCGATGATCGGCCACGATCCCCGGCTGGGGAAACGCGCGTCGTCGACATAACCCGGGGAGGGCTGTTCGTTTATGGCCGGGGAATGCGAGGGCCAACGGTTGACGCAAATGTGGTTGCTGCCCTGATTTTCTTGGCACCACGCGAAAAGACAACCGGGCGTCGCGTGTCCCTGGCCGTGATGCCCAAGCAGCTGTTTTCCGTCGGTCATGTCCGGCCAGCGAGCTGCGTAGCATTGGCACAGGACAAGGGCCGCGTCCGTTCCGATTCTGTGGTTCGGTGTGTATCGAGGGATGTCACCATGCGAAAATGTTCATCCATCATCATTTCGCTCGGCCGTCCGTCTCGATAGATCTCTGTATGCAAAAGAATGTTAGAATGTTCATCCGCCTCGCGACATTCAACGATTTGTCGCAACGGGGTTTCCCAAGGAAGCAATATTCGTCCGCCTCGTTCACTCACCTGCCCGTCTTGGTTGCATCCCTCGACGCAAAGAATGTTCACCCGCATTCACCTCCTCAACGGCCACGCCGCTCCGACGGACAGCCGTGTCGGAGCGCACGCATCTTTCAACGCCCCACGGACCGGCCCGTTTGTTTGTTTCCTTTTGGCCGAACCCCCCGCCCTGGCCGCCGCCGGTTCAAATGCGCATGGCGCTAGGGCTTTTTTGCCGCCGCCGACGGACCGGATTTCGTCTGCCTTGGATGCAGGTATTACCCTTTCCAGACGCCCATCACCAGTGCCACCCACAACCGTCCATTCGGCACTTCTCTGCAGGCGGGCGTCCTGCATTGACGGGGGTGGATCAGGCGGACTCCGGCTCGGGGCAGGTTTATGCGGGTTTGTTCGCATTCCCATTTTTTCTCTCGGTGTGCGTGCCTGTGTGTTTTGCCTTCCGCTGCCCTGGAATTTCCTCAACAGGCAAAAACAACAGCAAACACAACTCCACGTGGGAACGCCAGTGAGATCAATGGGGTCTGGTCTGGGTCCCGCGGTTCCCTTTTTAGCTGTGGTGGATTCGAATCCAGCACGCTTTGTGGGGTGTGGGATCAGGGGGGCCACTCTAAGAACCTTAAAACCACACCCACACGAGCGCCTGGACCGCGGGCTCGGTGCCCAGAGAAACCCTCGCTGACGTGGGGGTTGCACCCGCCAATCGGTGGGTAAAAAGTGCTTGGTTGCTGTTCAAATGCTGGGGCTGGGGCCACTGCCGGACCTCCACGGCCGCCAGCTTTGTTTTTCCAAACACTTGGTTTCTCGTTTCTTTGTTCACCTGATATGCCAGGCCCCAGTCTCGTCTCCCAATGGTACCGCATCTGGTATCATATCACGATGCCCTTGAAAATGCCCCCAGAAATACAAAGCCACCGGGATCCCAATGGTTATTTTGGTGTCGCATAAAAACGTGAGACGACACGGTGGATGCCACAGCAGGAACGGCGGAAGCTATACGCGACGCCAACCACACCACCTAACCCCAGGTAGGCAACGAGCTATCAAATCTCAAGCTCCTCGCTCGCCTGCTGGCCACCGCATCCCTGGACCCTGTCGATCGATCCGACCCCCGTATCGGCGGCCAAGAAGTCTGGTGTCTTGAAGCGGGCGTGGCAAAATGCCCTGCAACTGCCCAACCCCGGCATGGATCCCATTCAACCCTCTGCTGGGCGTGTGGTGTGCGGCAAGAACGCCGCATCCGGAACACGCCTCCCGGGTTGCCTCTGCTGCAGACATGCCCGGCGACAAATACCAGACATGGACGGGCTCAACATTGATGCCCGCCAAGCCCTGCGAGCGTTCGTGTATGTGCGTGCTCCCCGGCGGCCAAAAAAAAAAACCTTAACCAAGCTACTGCACCACCGGAACCCGCACCGCGCCATCCCTTTGGTTGCGCCTGGGCTCCACTGCTCCCTCCTTTTTGCCTTCATCCGACGGCGGGCATCGAGATGGCCACAATGCATGGGTCCCCCATCATCCGTCCTCCTCTTATCCGACGTCCGTCAGTGATTGGGTCTTGATGGGTTTCTCAGTTTGACCTTTGTAGCCCTGCCAGGTAAAAAATCCCCATTCATGGAGACCATTCATGGAGGCCCGCCAGGGCCCTCGTCGATCCGCGGCGTGATATATAGGTAGCTGTCAACGACCGCAACGACGACGTATTCCCTGGATCCCGATTCTAGACCATTCAAGAAACCTAGATCATCATTCCCTATCCCATATCATTGTCTCCCCCACTTCGCGCCATTCATTAGGTCTCCTGCAGCCTAGATAAGGGGCAGCCGCCAGTTAGTTCCCGCCAATCCGCTCTCGCTTTTGTAGGTCATCATCAACCAACATACGCCAACCATGCCCGCCCAGACAACACCCGACTCGGGCTTGGAGTACTCCTCCACGCAGGAGGCAAGGGCAATACTTGACCGCATCCTGAGCATAGTGTCACTCCCACATGAGGTTGAGGAGATCGCGAGGGCCGCCACCTTCGTGTCCTCGCGCGACCTTCCCTACTTCCCTATCCCCTTGAAGGAGACGGAGCTCGGAGCAGCACTCAAAGCCATCGAGGGCAGCTTCGCCCGCGCCTTGGTCAACACGCGGGACCAGCCATCCACCACGTTGGAGAATGGAACCAGCAACAAGGTCACCGTCAGCCTGGAGCGGACGACGGCCTTCCTGTTCCAGACATACTTGTCCAGCGTCGGCGGCTTGAGCAAGCTGGATCCTGACGTCAAGCAGTTCCTCAAAGGTAACTAGCCGTCACTGTTGGGCTCCCAGGAACAATTTGACAGGCCTCGTCCTTGCTGACACAATCCGGCCGCACTCGCGGCGAGGGGGAAATGCTTCAAACCAGACACCGACCTGCTGAGGGCCCAGTCAGACCCGTACCGGCGCATGTCGGCGAATCTGTACGCGACAGCGCGGCCAGGAGAGTACTATCACATCCACGGCTCGCTCGAGGCCTCGACGACGCTCTCGATGCTGGACCTGGAGCCTTTCCGCCCCGACTTGAGCGCGCTCGGCCACGAGGCCATCGTGGACAAGATCGAGTCCCACGTCAAGCGGTTCACGCCGGACGAGCTCGAGGATCTCAACGCCAAGAACCGCCAGGCGGGCGTCCCTGCCTTTAGGCACGAGGACTTTTTGAAGACGGCCCATGTATGTGACACTTATCACCGTACTCCTCCACTCCCGCTGACCGAAAGAAACAGGGCAAAGCAAACGTGAAGCTCCCACCGTGGGGCGTCGACCAGCTCGAGTCGCAAACTCCACCCTGCCCACTCCCCGCCGCCGCCAGCAGCGGCAGCACCAACCGGGCCCGGCCACTAGCCGGCATCAAGGTGCTCGAGCTGAGCCGCATCATCGCGGGCCCCGTCATCGGGCGCACGCTGGCCGAGTACGGCGCCGACGTGCTCAAGATAACGGCGCCGCGCCTCAGCGACGTGCCCTTCTTCCAAGTCGATAGCAACATGGGCAAGCGCGCCGCCGAGCTCGACCTCAAGTCTGAGGCCGGCCGCGAGCGCTTCGAGGCCCTGCTGGCGGAGGCAGACGTCGTCATCGACGGGTACCGGCCGGGCGCCATCGAGCGGCTGGGGTACGGCGCGCGGACGCTGTCGGCACTAGCCGAGAAGCGCGGACGCGGGTTCGTGTACGTGAGCGAGAACTGCTTCGGACACGAGGGCGAGTGGCGGCATCGGCCGGGCTGGCAGCAGATTGCGGACTGTGTAGGTTTTTGGCTCCGTCTCCTCACCTCCCTATTATTTTTGCTTTTATCCTTTTCTTCGTTGAGTTCCATCTGCTGACAGCCGTTGGGTCTGGTAAAAACAGGTCAGTGGAGTCGCGTGGGAGCAAGGCCGCTTCATGGGCCTGGACGAGCCCGTAGTGCCGCCGTTCCCCATCTCGGACTACGGCACGGGCTGCATGGGCGCCATCGCCGCGCTGACGGGCCTGTACCGCCGGGCGACCGAGGGCGGGTCCTGGCACGGCCGGGTGTCGCTCCTGCACCACGACCTTTTGCTGTTCAAGATGGGCCAGTACCCGGAGGAAGTGCAGAAGATGCTGCTGCCGCGGTCGCCGGCGTCTGTCAACGGCACCAACGGCCTTCCGAATGGCCATGCTCGTACTAACGGTACCACGAATGGCCAAGGAGGCGACCTGAAATACTGCTTCCTCGGCATGAGGCACAGCAACAGCGTCGACCAGGTGTCCAAGGCGGCGCTGGCGTGGATGCGGCACAAGTACCCGGGCTTCTTCGACGACGAGCTCCCGGGCATGATAGAGAGGTGGCAGTCGGCGGCGTACGGGGCCGAGGTGTCGGTGGTGCAGCCTGTGGTGCGGCTGGACGGCGTCGAGTTCGGCTTCGCTCGGGCGAGCAGGCCCAACGGGACCGACGAGGCGACGTGGGATGGGTTTGGCGGGCCGGGCAACGACGTGCGTCTGGGCTAGTCTCGCGTGATGGGCCTGCCGACTTTTTACTTGGTGGGGGACTTATTGCTTGGTGGTGGCTTGGGGCGGCTCCGTCGTCTCCTGCACGATTCCTTCTCGAAGGAGCAAAGAGGCAGCCGTGTGGCGTGGAGCGGCGGATGGGGCGGCGTTCGCTGCAGGGGTTAAAGAGATGGAGGCCTGTAGTGTACGGATACCTACCTTATAATGCAATGCATCTATTGAACAGCCAAGCCGGCCGATCCATGAGATCAAATCTCGATGTCGGAACCTGCCGGAGCGTGGGCTGGAGCAAGCTCAGGAGGATGGCGCGCCTGTCTCAAGAGTGCCCGCCCATGACCTAATCGGGGCAAAAGTCGGCGAGCCTCGCAAATTGCTGGGCAAGACATCAATTGGCAGCCGCGCCCGCAAACGCACGAGTTCGGACCGCGTTCCTGCCTCTTGAGTCGCTGGTCGTGCCTGCCCGCTCCATCCGCCCTACTCATACGACCCCGACTCAATCCTCGAGTTCCAGCCCGCACCAATGGCCAATGGCGAGGCCGAGCAGTCGCCGCTGACGTTAGACGTGCACCCCTTTATTCTTCCACCCTTCTGTGCCGCCTCGAGAACAGTCCAGGCCAAGACTCGTGCCTGCCCGGCTCGCTGTTGGTGCTTCGCTCAGGCCCCCGCCACCCCATCTCTCCTCCACGCTCTTGGGAGCAAGCGCGTCATTTCGGCAAAATCAGTCCAAGCTTCTACGTCAAGCACTCCAGCTTCCAGGAAAGAACACAGGTCTTGACCCCCAGGGATCCCGGCGATGGAGCTTGGGGCCAGGGCTGGCTGGCGGGCTGAGCCGGCCAAAGCCGAATCCGCCTGACTTGTCGAGGGGCCTGTGCTGGCTAATATCTCTCGGTATCACTTGTCCGCAGCTATTGCGGTGGCCATGACGTTCAGACGATAGCCCGCCCGTTACTGGCTTGTCTCTTTTCTTTTCTTTTCTTTTCTTCCTCCCTTTTTTCTCTGCCTCTGCTGTCGGTTCCTCTTCAAGCCTTCGCCTTCTGCCAGCGCTATGGCGGCATCCAACAACGAAGCTCAGCTGCAGACGCCAACCCCGCACGCGGGCCAGCCCGTCGCGGCGCCTGGTGGTTCTGCTGCTACTGATCCTGCTCCTGTAGTGCTGGGCCAAGGCTTCACGGACCGGGTCATCGCGTCTATCGGGCCGGGTGCGTCGCCGCGCCTGCGCGAGGTGATGGCCGCCCTGGTGCGCCATGTCCACGACTTTGCCCGCGAGGCCCGCCTGACGCACCACGAGTGGCTCGCCGCCGTCGACCTGATCAACCGTGCCGGCCGCATGAGCGATGGCAAGCGCAACGAGGGCCAGCTGTTGTGCGACATTATCGGCTTGGAATCGTGGGTTCTTACCCCCTTTTTCCGCCCCTGAATCCCCCATTTCCTTCGTCCTTCTGCCTTGCTTCTTTGGTGTCCTATCCAGTAACTAACCCGCAGAGGTGATCCAGCCTCGTCGACAACATCACCTACCAGGCCGCTACGGCTGCAGGCCGGACCGGCCCCACCGAGTCGGCCATCCTCGGCCCCTTTTGGAGAGCCGATGCCCCGGCCCGACCCAACGGCAGCAGCATAACGTTCGACACTCCGGCGGACGGCACCGTCGTCTTCATGCACGGCGTGGTCTCTTGCTCCAAGACGGGGAAGCCCATACCCGGTGCCACCGTCGACACCTGGCAAGCGTCGACCAACGGTGCGTGGCTTTTTTGATTACAGTGATGACCTGGTGGTTCTTTGAGTCTGGGAAAGTCGAGGTTTTGCTGCTGATAATAGCCTTTCTGGACAACCGGTCAACAGGACTGTACGAGCAGCAAGACCCGAATCAAAGGGAGCACAATCTGCGAGGAGTCTTCACCACCGACGAGGAAGGTCGCTACTCGTTTTACTGCCTCAGACCGACCCCATATCCGGTATGCCATCGACGACTTTCAGCCCGCTTTTCTACAGCTGGAATCCTCCAGCCTCAACGCTAACGCTCCATGGCACTAGGTACCCGACGATGGGCCTGCTGGCGAGTTGCTGAAGATGCTCGACCGGCACCCGTGGCGTCCTGCCCACATCCATCTCCTTGTAGGTCCGGCCATAATGGTTCCTCCTTGCCTCTTGTTTGAAAAAGGGGGTTCCAATGGCTAACATGGCCGCCGCCCCGCCCCCACCCAGGTCCAAGCCCAGAATTTCAAGCCCATCACGACGCAAATATTCGACAAGGAGTCGGGATACCTAGACGACGACACTGTCTTTGCCGTCAAAAATGGGCTGACCGTGCAGTTCAAAGAAAGACACGGCGATGCCCAAGCCGAGCTCGAGCTGGAATATGGCATCAGGCTGGAGCCACTCGACGCGGGTGTCTAGCTGCCAAATCAGCAATGCTGGTTTGTTTTGTAGCATGTATAAGTGGGAGGATTATAGGTTTCAGTCGTGACATGCGGATAATAATTCTTATAGAAGCGAGGTTCTGTTAAGATTCCGGGGCCACCCGCCAAGGAAGCAAGTCCCAACTATGGAACACACTATTAATGGATTCAGTGCCAATCACTGAGTATGAGCTGTAATAGTTAGGATAGCGACCGTAATGCGATGGTTATTGTCAGGTCCAAACTAGTGTAGCTTCATAATGTTATTCGCAGCCGTGTAACCCCACTCATCAAAAAGGGGCCTCGGGAAATCTCGTGGATCCAGGATACCCCTGAATTTCTTGGCACGGCACGTAGGCTCGACACAGTCCGACGTAGTGAGTCACTAAAAAGCAGCTAGTCATCCAAGACCATGAGAAAAAAATAATCGTTTATCACTCAATTCGAAAATGAGGTTGTTGAGTCCTATAAAAACCTAGCACCATCCTCTCTTCCTCATTACCTCCCAACAATTAGACCTAAGCACCGATGATGATCCTCGTAACCCCCTGCACCGTCCCAACACCGGGGATGACAGCCCCGGGAGCAGGATGCACAGCCACAGGTGCGGCAGGCACAGTAGCAGGAGTGGCGTTGGTGGCGGGAGCAGCGGGCACGGCGGGCGCGGCAGGCGCAGCAGGGGCGGCGACCCCCCGCGCGCCAAAGACGTTGTTCTTGGTCACGAAGCCGTTGATCAGCTCAGCCATGCGGATCTCGTTCGTCTCGAGCGCAAAGTGGCCCGCGTCCAGCAGGTTCAGCTCGAAGACACGGGCGTCGCGCCCAAAGGCCTGGGCTCCCGGGACGGTGAAGAAGGGGTCCTTGTCGCCCCAGACGGCCAGGATGGGGACGCCCGAGTCGCGGAAGTACCGCTGGAAGGCCGGGTACATCTCCACGTTGGTGCGGTAGTCGAAGAAGAGGTCGAGCTGGACCTCCTTGTCGCCTGCGTCCAGCAGGGCCTGGTCCAGGATCGCGGCCTCCTGCTGCACGGCCTCGGGGAAGGGAAAGCCGACACTGTACTGCGACTGGGTCGACTCGAGCGTCAGGAGGGCGCGCAGGGCGTCACGGTCCGCGGTGGAGTTTGAGGCCCCTGTGGTGGTGACGTCAGTGTGTCTAGTCACTAGAATAGGCCATGAGAGGATGGATAGAACCGACAGTAGGCGCGGAACCCCGCCCAGCCGACGTCGTCCAGGCCCTCCTCGTACGCATTGCCATTCTGGGTGATGATGGCGGCGACGCTATCCGGGCGGGCGGCGGCGACGCGCATAGCCACGGGAGCGCCGTAGTCAAACACGTAAACGGCGTAGCGCGTGATCTGCACGGCGTCGAGGAAGGCGGCAAAGGTGTTGGCGAGCCCGTCAAAGGTGAAGTTGTAGTTGCGCCCCGCGGGGATCTTGGTGAAGCCGAAGGCGGGCAGGTCCGGGGCCACGACGTAGAAGTTGAGGGCCAGCAGGGGGATCAGGTTGCGGAACATGTGCGACGAGGTCGGGAAGCCGTGCAGCAGCACCACGGTCGGGTTCTGGGGGTTCCCCGCGGTGCGGAAGAAGACGTCGACGCCGTCGGCCGCGATCGACGCGACCTGGGTGATGTTTTGGAAAGACATTGTCGGCGCGGGCGGAGGGAGACCCGTCCCTGGGACCTTGGGGGGCGCAAAGCAAAAACGAATGGATTAGTTGGTGAGAGGGGCTGGGGGAAACAGCCGGATCCTGAGGGTCTTGTGC
Source organism: Falciphora oryzae (assembly GCA_000733355.1). NCBI lineage: Eukaryota > Fungi > Ascomycota > Sordariomycetes > Magnaporthales > Magnaporthaceae > Falciphora > Falciphora oryzae. The sequence continues at coordinate 25,865 of JNVV01000076.1, forward strand.
AGGGCGTTCCTAGCTTCTCTTATTATACGCCGCAGTTGGCTGTTGGAACGTGAAGCCCGACAGAACGGTCGGCGAGGTGGATACCCTATTTCCTAGCCCCAGGACTATTTTCCAACCCTAGGAGGCGCCGAAGATGGACAAGAGCTGCAGGGGGCTCCGATCCGGTGCCTGGCCGGCCATCCGAGCCGTGTTGGGATCGACATCCGGCTGGTGAGTGGCTCGCCGGCGCCAGGGGCGGGCACCTTGACACAGCACGGATACAGGAAATGAGACTCTATCGCGGCTTGGCATTGCGGCCTGCGCGAGCTTAACGTGGTCCTGATCTGCGGTGCAGGTAGGGCTGAAACCTGCCGTTTGGCTGGTCTTTTGCGCTGCGAGATTTGCTCCGTGTGCCCTCTTCGAAACATGTCGCTTGGGTTTTTCATGGGCTGCGGGGCGTGGCACCTCCTGTCCTCCTGCATTTGCGGTCCAGAAGAATGGTTCGTCGACACAAAAGAGCTGAGCTAAGGTTATTTGGAAAATGCGGCACGGGTGAAGCCATCCCGTCTGGATGGGGATTTGGCTGCAGTCCCCGCCGGCTCTAATCAGCGGGGCGCCGTTGGTAGCTCGATGGGACGAATGCAGGGCCCCAGCACGTGCACTGTCGCTGTCGAGCCAACAAATCGAGGCGCTTTGGCGCTGCGGGTGCTCCCTTCGCGCACAGGCCCACCAAAGCAGGGGGCAGCTTGGCCAGGATGAGGTTATCTGCAACCAACAAACACGCAATGAAACGAAAGCCCCCGCTCCCTGCACTGCAGTGCTACCAAAATCACTTGGAGGGCCCGTAGGTCGCCGCCCACGGGTCGTACTCTGGATCCATCATGAGCTGCTGCATGTCGCGCCTCCTCATGCCCACATTGCCTCCGTCGAAAACTGGCAGCGCCATGGCGTCCATCAGGAGGCTGGCAAACGGCTGGCTCTTGTCGTACGAGGAGCTACAGCAGCACAATCGAAGTCAGCGCAAGCACGGCACCAAAAGCGAACCCAAGACGTCAAATACTCACACCCCAACCGCGCTCATGGCATCCACCACAGCCTTGACCGCCGCGTCGCTGCAGTACACCTTTGCCGCGAGCGCCAGCTCCCGCCGTGCCGCGTAGGTCCCCGGCCCGCGCTCGAGCGCGTGCGCCGCCTTCCACGTCAGCGCCCGGCACGCCTCGGCCTGCATCTTGACGCCCAACAGCAGATCCGCGGCGGCCTGCCGCGCCAGCAGCGGCACCGCCCCGCCGCCGTGCCCGCCGCCGAACGTGCGCGCAAACGCCAGCGCCGCGTCAAACGCCGCGCGCATCAGGCCCACGCCCATGGCGCCAACCAGCACGGCGGACCCGTCAAAGGCGCCCAGCACCACCTCGGCGGCCCGCCCGCCGGGGGACGCGGGGCAGAGCAGGTTCTTGGCCGGCACGCGGACGTTGGTGTACCGCACGTGCGGGCCCGACCAGGACGTGTGCCCCGCCGTCTCGACGTGGCGCACCACGGCGAAGGCGTCGGGCCCGCTGCGGTCCAGGTCCGCCCGCGTCACCAGCAGCAACATTATGCCGTCGCGAGGGTCCGCATCGGCGCCCTCGTCCTCTGTCCCCTCAGCCGTGGCGTCGCGGCACACCACGCAGGCCAGGTCCGCTCCCTGAAAGTCCCACCCGGCGCAGTTGGTCGCCCACATCTTCTCCCCGCTCAGCACCCATGACCCGTCTGGCTGCCGGCGCGCCGTCGTGTTGAGGCCCCTGCCGCCCTTCTCCAGCCAGTTAGCCACCCCGCCCGGCTCGCTAAAGGCCAGCGACGCGAGGGGCGCGCCCTGGCCCGAGAGGAACGGCTCCAGGAACTCTTTCCCTTCCTCCCCGGAAAGGAGCGTGTTAAGCGGACTGAGGCCCAGCCCCGTCGCAAAGATGGTCAGCGCCGCCGACGGCTCGACGGCGTAGCACTCCTCCACCATGATAGCGCTCTCGATGAGCGAGCCGCCGCTCCCGCCGAGCGCCAGCGCCACCAAGCCCTTGATCAGCCCGCCAGCCGCCGCTGACTCGTACGCCGGCCGGGTCGCCTGGAAGCGCTCGGCGTGCCGCGTATACGCTTCGTACGTCGCCCTCGATGGCCGCAGCACCGTCTGGGCGAAGGCGGCGGCGGCGGCACGGGTCGCCCCTTCCGATGGGCTGAGGTGGAAGTCGACTGGCATGATGAACTGTGACGCGATAGCCTAACTTTCCGAAGTGTTGGGTAGCCAGCAAGGCATCATGATGAACTGTGGCCAGTGCACCAAGATCCAGACGTCCTCGATTATAAGACCCGGGCCCGTTCTCATTGCCCACCTGCACTGGCCCTCCAATTCCGCATGCTGACTGATAGCATCTCCACTGACGTGCAGAGTTGCGTGTTGTCCCAAACAGACCACCATTATCATTTCCCCGAACAGGAAACATCTGTCTTGGCGGTGATGCATGTCAGCATGCCGTGTCAGCCTCCAACCACGCCGAGGTCAGAACAACACCATCAACGTAAATCATGTGACCAGCGAGGGCAAGTGACGCGAGTCTAGAAAGACCGGATTATCTACATCAACTAAACCCACAGTTCAACCAGGCCATGCTTTCCAGCCCCTAATCACTACCATTACAGCTCCAATGGCCGTCGTCACTTCATAAACGAGCGTGGAACTTGCTCACCGGCAATAAACGAACGTTGTAACTTCACTCGTAGTCCTCCATGTATATAAACGCGCACGTTTGACAAAGAACCGCCCGCGTAATTACATAGAGCAGCCAGACACAAGCTGCATGAGTTATCAGGTCGTATAGGCACGAGCACCTCGTCTGCGGGTAGCACTAGGTGCCTTTGACAAACGGCCGTTAAATATCAGCAAGGATGGCAATGGCGATGGAAGCGCATCAAAATGTCGTTTCCACGGTCAACGGCCTCCTCGCCACCATCGTCCGCATCCATCTCTACGACCTCGCCTACAACAACTTCGAGCTTGACAGCGGGATTCTGTACGATATAATGGGATCCGAAAAGATCCGGAACCTGGACGGCCTGACGGACCTCATGACGCGCGCCACCAACCGGTGCGTCAACAACATGTGCAGCCGGAACCCGGCGCTGCACGTCACCGAGGGCGGCGTCGGCTGCGCCCCGCCGCCCCGCACGCCCCTCGACCCCCGGGACCGGAGGCTCCCGCAAATCGTCACGCGCGACGTGGTCGTCGTCGTGTGCCAGTACTATCTCAACGCCGTCCTGGACGTGATCGAGCGTGACGAGAGAGTCCCTAGTCCGAGGGGACTGGCTATGGACATGGTGGGTAAGCTGCGAGACTCGTTCCTCGACAACGCCCATCTGAGGTATGAGACGATGCTGCAGGAGCTGTGCAGGGTCAGCGCGGCCACCGTCCAGCTAGACTTTTGCTGATTTGGAAATGGCGACGGAGGGAATTCGTCTTGTCGTCCTTGGAGATGGGGGTTTGACGGATGTCCGCGTAATAATTGATGCTACTTTGGTGCTATGGATTGAGGGACCGTCACCACCAAACACAGCCTAGGCGGTGGCTTGTGGGTGGTGGATGGCGGTGAATGCCCATGATAGTTCAAACATTGCAAAAACTCAAAAGCAGATAAAGTGTTATCCACTTCTGGGGCGGAATCCAGCCTCTTCTTTTCTGTAGCCCGCTCTTCGCTCGGGCGATGATATTGTCTGTGTCTGGGCAAAGATCCGGGATACTTCCCTTCGGATTCAACCGATACAGCGCGGAAAACCTTACACCCAAAAAGACGAAGTTTGCGCGCGTCTGGATTGTTGATGCTTGGCAATGGCATGACAAGTGTGTCCAGGGAGCACCGTGGTAGGCGACGTTTCAAGCACTCTGTAATTAAACTCAAAAATATAGGGGCACCGACTCAACGGCCGATTCCGACGGCATGACCCCATAGTTATGGCTTTGCCAAGCCCCTTTCCAGGGTCTTTTCTGGGGTGGGGAGAAGCGAGTTCCAGGGCGTCGTTACCGCTTCTCCAGACCAGCCCGGCCGCGATATAAAATCCCCAGACTGGCCGGCTCCGGATCTTGGGAAAGCCTTCCTTTCTCGCACCACCGCCTTCCGGCTTCTTCCGCCCTCGTTGCAGTGAAGTCGCTAGCTTTCAGATCAGGCTTCTTTGTAGGCCGTTCCTTTCTTTAAACACACCCCAGCAGACAGACACATCTACCACACTCTTTTTCCCATCATGCGAGCAACATCACGCCGCCTGGCCCTCGGCCTCACCGCCGCGGGCCTCTCGGCCTCGGGAGTCGGCGCGGTCGACACCCTCGTGGACCTCGGCTACGCAAAGTTCCAGGGCTCCGTCACCGATCCGGACCTCGGCGTGTCCATGTGGAAGGGCATCCAGTACGCCGCCCCGCCCGTCGGCAAGCTCCGTTTCGCCGCGCCCGCCGACCCGGTCCAGACGGGCACCGTCGACGCCACCAGGCACGGCCCCATCTGCCCGCCCCAGCAGCCGACCGACTGGACCGTGACGGGCAACTACTCGCGCTTCACCGTCGACGAGGACTGCCTGTACCTCAGCGTCACCGCGCCGTCGGCCGCAACCACAGACTCCAAGCTGCCCGTCGTCGTGCTCCTGCAGGGCGGCGGCTTCGGGTCCAACTCGAGCCCCAACTGGAACGGCCGCGAGATCGCGTCCGACGGCCAGGTCGTAGTCGTGCAGTTCAACTACCGCGTCGGCATGTACGGCTTCCTGCAGAGCGCCGAGGTCGTGGCGGGAGGCGGTGCCCTCAACGCGGGCATCAGGGACATGATCAAGGCGCTCGAGTGGGTGCAGGCCAACGTGGCCAAGTTCGGCGGCAACCCGGACCAGGTCGTCATCGACGGCGTCAGCGCGGGCGCCTCGGCCGTGGGCCTGCTCATGGCCGCAAACATCCCCGGCGGCAAGGAGCTGTTCAAGGGCGGCATCGCCGAGTCCGGGCCCTGGGTCACCATGCGCACCATGGCGCAGGGCGAGGAGATGTTCCAGTGCCTGACCAAGGAGAAGGGCTGCGCCGACAGCGCCGACAAGCTGGGCTGCCTGCGCGCCCTCGACCAGGCCACCATCCGCTCGTCCATGTGCTGGTTCAACCCGGGCATCGACAACGACCTCTTCACAGACAGCCTGGCCGAGATGTTCCGCCAGGGCAAGTACCGCAAGGTGCCTACCATCTGGGGCAGCTGCGCCGATGAGGGCACCAAGAACGTGCCCAAGTCGACGGCCACCAACGAGGCGGCCAGCAAGCACTTCCTGCAGCAGGACCCGACGCTCTCCAACGGCTCGCTCGCGATCCTGCAGAAGCTGTACATGGACGTCGACCAGCCCGCGTTCCCCAACGCGGGCGCAAAGTGGCGCCAGCTCGCCAACGCCATGGGCGACATCGGCAACCACTGCCCGATCCGCAACTTGCAGGATTACCTGGCGCGCGACGGCACCCCGACCTGGAACTACAAGTACGACGTCCTGGACCCGGCCGACGAGGCGTCCGGGCTGGGCGCCTGGCACACGGTCAACACGCACGCCTTCTGGGGGCTCAGCCGCGACAACACTGCGCCGCCGTCGTACGCAAACATCAACAAGCCCGCCGTCTCGCTCGTGCGCAAGTACTGGGTCTCCTTCATCCGCAACCTGGACCCTAACAAGGACCGCGAGCAAGGGGCGGCCGAGTGGACGCCCTTCACGGCCGGGCGCGAGCGCCTCTTCATCCAGACGGGCAACACCCGCATGGAGAGGATGAGCGATGCCCAGGCCCTGCGCTGCGACGTCGTCATGCCCTTCTCCCTCAACCTGGGCAAGCCGCCCATGAAGGGCACCACCGAGCTGGACGCGACCCTCGCCGCAAAGATTGACGGCGCCAGCTCGGACACGAAGCTGCAGAAGAGGAGCGCCAAGTTCAGGCGGGCTTAGTGGCAGATAGAAAAGCCAAAAAAAAAAAAAATAGATACACGCATTGCCAGAGAATGGCTGTCATGAAACTACTTGGTCCAAACCCTTCCTTGCACGGCGCGATACTTTTTGGCATTATTCTGCTAGCTAAGATGTCGAACTCGTGGTCTGTTTACTTCCTCTAGTATCCGAAGAGTAGCGACAACTATTGGAGGCAGCCGTAGCATAACCGCCGCCGCCGGGGCCGTACCGCGCCGGACCGACCAACATCCGCTGAGGCATATAAGGAGGAGACCTCCCGCAGCCAAATGGTACATCTTCTTACGTTAACCTGAGAATGCGATGATGGTCAATCAGGTCTTGCTCATGTTTCGCGCAAAAACAATTGCAATTAGAAGGGGAAACCGGTACAAGGATCCACAACATACCACCTCGGTGGCCGGCGATCATCTGCTTCCTGTCGTTGGGGAGCATGGTGAAATGATCGCAGAGGTCTTCATCAACGGCCCTCTTGACGAGCACGTAGTAACCCCGGTAAATCAGGTGGTCCCTGCCCGCCAAGCGACCAGCCGCTTGATCGCGGTGATACTTCCCGCACATTTGGACGGAAAAGAATAGACTCCGGCCTCGTATCTCAGCAGGCGCACATCCCGCCGGTCTTGGGGCGGTGCAGCGCTTGATTTCGGCGTTTTCCTCGTCCGGGCCACCAAGCCGGTGGAATTCTGCCACGGTGACGAGTTCGACTTCTTGTGCTGAGCCTATGCAGGAAAAAAGCTGGTTAGCTCTGATCTCGGCGGCCTGGTGCTTGTGAGACGAGGATATCTTGGGGAGGGGAGGAGAGGGGTGTGGGAAGCCCGCACGCGTAATGAAAGGCGAGAGCTTCGGCGCATCATCGACCGATCTGGATGTTTTCGGACCGACCTGAGCAGGAGCGTTAACACTTGGACCGGAGAGATGGGGGACTAGGCCTGGACAGGGCGAAGCCAGAGGAAGTTCTGGTGGAGGCGAGTCGGGCATGATTTACTTTGGCGACGGCGAGACCGCGCTTCGGCAAGGATGCTGGCGTAATGGCCATCAGCGACCCGTCTTGAAACGGGGACCGAGGGCTGAAGCATGAATCCTTGGTGTGGAAGCCGCTCGGGAGAGGCTCAAGTAGGTCGGCTGTCTTGTGCGAGAAAGAAGAGGGTTGGGAGGCTGTTTTTTTTTTTTTTTTTGGGAAATAAAAGAAAGGGAGAGGTGAAAGAGATCTGGTTTCCGAGCTGGGGAGGTTTAAATACCGCGGGGAGACAAAAAGGCAGGGCGCTTCTGAGTGTGCAGCTAGGGCAAGCAGCCGGGAGGGGTAGAAGGGGAGGGAAGCGTTCCTTCCTTGTCTGTTGCTCGGTTGTCCTCAGACTGGAACCTGAAAGCTGGTATGGCACGCCCTAGGGGTGCCGCTAAAGGTACAGATAGGAGTGAGTATTGAGCGAGCTACCTCCTTTGCCTGGTTGCCAGACTGCCAGACGACCTGCCATCAGTAATCTCCTCGCATTGAGCACGCCATGGCCAAGATCCTGAGCATATCCATAAATGGACATTTTCTAGACAACGAGCCGTCTTATGTGTCAGGCTGCCCTGTACCCCTCACCTTCGTCATGGGGCCTGTCCACCTCAGATACCGACAGAAGCCTCGCCCAGCCGCCAGCCCAATGACCAGAGCACTATCACCATCAGCCTCCACGACAGCTTCCTGTTCCAGCTCTACCAGCCCACGGGCCTGACCACGCTCTCGGCCGAGCCGCCCCTGTCAGCCCCCGGCACATTGTGCACGATGGAGAACGGGTCCCAGTGCGGATCAGTGTGCGGCGCGTACTCGATCAGGTTCATGACATCGGCAAGAGCCTTGTCGTCCTCGCTGTAGAGGTGCCGCAGGAACACGTACATCATGTCCATGCCTGAGCTGTCAGCTAACCTCCATTTCTCCATTCCGCAGAAAGCTCTAGCTCCGCTATAAGTACTCACCATCAGCGACACCCGAGCTCGTCCACACATTCCCGTCCTGCACCCAGCACGCCGTCGGCACCCAGGTGACGTTTTTGCTGAGCCGCTAGGAACCACGGCGGACACGGGGCCTGGATTTTCGGCGATGATGGCGAGGGCCATCTTGGGGAGGCGTGAGGACTGTAAGGGCGGACGGCGCGTATGGGGGTCAGCAACTTCCAGATATGCTCGCAGGCGCCGCATGGAGGTTTCGATCTGCGTACGCTAAAGAGGATTCCCAACGGACCAAATATGTCCAGGGGTTGGAAGCCTGGGAAAGCAATCTGAAGGGCCTGTTAGGAGACAAGACCATGGAAGAATAGCCTGGCTGTGTATCCAAAGGCGGATATTGCTACTCACGATGCCAATAGAGACGGTTCTTCGGGCGTTGAATTCTGGTCTTGTCAGGTTCTGCCCGTCACACAGGGCAGCCAGCGAGAGCAGCAGCGGAAACGCCAGGTAGCGAAAAAGTTGAACCATTGTGTCTATCGGCGATCTCAAATTATCATGCTAGTACCCTTGTCATGAAGCACCCGGTTACCAATACATCAAGGAATAGACAGGCTCAGTCAATTTCTGAGTTGCCCTGATATTGGGTGAATTAAGGTCAACATTGAAGGATTTGAGGGCCCAGTATATGCAGAAGATTTCTTAGCTCCCTCTCTATACTATTCCCGAATCACTTCCCCTATTGGTGTTGGATCCTATGACTCCACTTCAACATCTCTGTCGTTACTACTTGACTCTTGTGTCGTTGGGTGAATGCAACAACAAACCCTAACCCTCCACTCACAGCAGCCCCTGACAACGCCAACGCCGAGTCGAGACCGTCGATATCCGAAACCCCTGTGGCACCAACATTTTACACACACGTCAGCCGGCAGCGACCGAGGCACGCGACCAAAAGACTCAGGAACGCCCTCCCTCATTTTCCCACTTGACCGTCGCCATGATACGAAAGTAGCCCAACCCGGCCGACCAGGCGCTCTCTCGGCCATCGAGAAAAAAAAACCACCACCCCCGGAACGATGGCGCAACCATCCCTCCTCCGCCTCGCCCGCGCCGTCTGGCGCCGACCGCAGCTCCGACACCGGCCGCCACGACCACGACAGCAGCAGCAATGCCGCAGCAGCAGCAGCAGCAACAAGAAGCAGCCCTTGGAAGAAGACCCGATCCCGGTCCCCAGCACCGTGCCCCCCGTCCCCGTGGCGGTCTGGTGGCAGCGCCTGGGCCCGCTGAGCCGCGCCGCGTCCGCCTACGGGCGCGCGCAGCGCCGCCGCCCTTACGTCACGCAGCTGTGCACGTCGCTGGCCATCTACCTGGCCGCCGACCTGTCGGCCCAGCGCATGGCCGGCCGCGGCGACGCCGACGAGGAGGCCGGGTACGACCCCGCCCGCACCGCGCGGTCGCTCGTCATCGGCGGGTTGGCGTCGATTCCCGGGTACAAGTGGTCAGTTTTCGCTCTATTCTGCCCTGGGATATTTCTGGGACGGACCACCGCTGACACACATCTTTCCCCCCACCCGCAGGTTCATGTTCCTCTCCCACAACTTCAACTACCCCTCGCGCCTCCTCTCGCTCGCCGTCAAGATCGCCATCAACCAGTCCTTCTTCGCGCCCCTCTTCAACACCTACTTCTTCGGCATGCAGTCGCTCCTCTGCGGCGACTCCCTGGACCAGATCGCGGAGCGCATCCGCCGCACCGTCCCCACCAGCGTCGTCAACTCGCTCAAGCTGTGGCCCGCCGTCACCGCCTTCAGCTTCACCTTCCTGCCGCCCGAGTACCGCTCCGCCTTTGCGGGCGTCGTCGCCGTCGGCTGGCAGACCTACCTCGCTTTTCTGAACAGGAAGGCCGAGCTGCTGGCCCACGAGGAGGCGGCGGCGACGGCTGCCGCGGCTTCTCATGAACATCAGGGGACTGCGCGGGCTGCTGAGGTTCTGGTCGTCACAGCCCCAGCACCCCGATGACCCCGGCTTAGCCCAGAGACCCGACGGGGAGTTGGCACTTGCTTAGAATACCTAGTTTATAAATAGAGCCATATATCGCATGGCATAGGAAGAGGGAGCATTATCGGAGTTTCGGCTGTAGCTCAAACGCAACAGAAGGAGAGCGGCGTTTTGGATAAACTGTGGATTGGCTGTGGCACGTGTAGACTCCAGTATAAAATGCTTGACACCCCTAATAAACTCCAATGCTTCTAGCCTCAACCCTGCTTTTGTTGCCCTCTCAAACCCAAACGGCAGTCTTCTCCTTATACTAGCGTAAAGCCAGCACAAATGGATGGGGAGCATCGCGATCTAGGATGCTGTGCTAATGTGAAACCAAAAAGAAATCTATGCAAAAGCAGAAGTCCCCCGAAACATCAGTTGTCCTTCAGCAGCATCTTCATCTCCTCCTTCATCCTCGTCACGGTGCCCACGCCGCCGTACACCATGCCCGTGTACACCATTGCCACGCTCGCCCCCGCGTTGAGCACCTGCAGCGCCTGCGATCCGGTGGTGATGCCGCCCGTCGCGAAGATGACCTTGTGCTCCGCGTCGCCGCCGCCGCCTGCTTTAGCACGGGTGAGCACGCCGGGCGGCGGCACGAGCGACGCGGCGCCCGCCTGCGCCGCCACCTCCTCCTTCTTACGGCCCGCCGGGTAGCGGTCGAGGGCGTCGCGGTACTTTGCGACAAGCGACACTGTCCTGTCGAACAGGGCCGGGCCGGAGTAGCCGCCCGTCTCCTGGAGCGCAGAGACCTCGCGCGCCGTCAGCGGCACGCCCACGGGGACCACGTCGCGGCGCTTGGTGGTGTTGCCGACGATGACGCCATCGACGCCGCTGGTCCAGACGGCGCCGACCACGCCGTCGACCTGCTCGGCCGAGTCCTCGTCAGGCGACACCTTGACCATGACGCGGGGCCGGTCGGCCTCGGCGGTGCGGTCGCACGCGGCGGCGGCGCTGCGGGCCTCGGCCACGACGGCAGATAAAATGCTGGCCAAGGGGCCCGCGGCTTGCAGGTCTCGCAAGCCCGGGGTGTTTGGGCTGCTGACGTTGACGACGACGACGTCGGCGTAGGGGGCCAGGCGGCGGACGCAGTCGGCGTAGTCGCGCGTCACGGCCGCCACGTCCTTCTCGTCCGTCTCCTTTGCCTTTGCGACCTGGACGCAGAGCAGGCGGCCCGGCCGCAGCGAGCCGACGGGGACGCCCGAGACTTCCTCGCCGGCCAGGACGTCGGCCTCGGCCAGGCCCAGGGCGCGGGCGGCGCGGCGGAGGCGGCCCCGCAGGGTGCGGGCGACGGCGTCGGCGCCCGCGCTGTTGAGGCCGTAGCGGTTGATCATGCCCTCGATGGAGGGGACGCGGAAGACGCGGGGCCTGGGGTTGCCGGGCTGGGGGCGGGGAGTGACGCCGCCGACCTCGACGACGGCGGGGCCGACGGCGAAGAGGGGGTCGGGGATCTCGGCGTTCTTGTCGAGGCCGGCGCTGATGCCGATGGGGTTGGCGAGGGCGCGGCCGAAGACGTTAACCGAAAGAGAGCCGTCGGCGTCGACGCGGGAGCGCTCGCGCGGGTGCAGGCCGAGCCCGTACATGGTCTTGAGGGCGGCCGTGCCCAGGTGGTGGGCGTCCTCGGCGTCGGGGACGAAGGCGCGGATGAGGGCGGGGATCAGGTGGCGGTGGATGGCCGAGGCGCGCGTGTCGGTCGCGACGAGGTAGACGCCCACGGCCACCGACAGGACGGCGATCGTGGTCAGTGCCGTTCCCGCTCCCGCGCGGGCCGGTAGCGGGGTACTGGACGCATTGCTGCTGCCGGCGGACACTGTCGGACCTGACGAGGCATACCGCCGCGCGCCAGGGTTCCTCGGGAGGGTGTTTGGCGAGCGCTGCAGGGGGAGGCGGACGCGGGCAGCGGAGAGCGACGTGGAGCGGGGGAGGAGACAGCGGGCGAAGCGAGCGTGTGACGCCATCGTGGCGGTCTGCCAGAGACTGCGCGTGCCGGGCCCAGGCCTGCACTTGAACGCTACCTGGTACACAGAAAGCAAAAGGTACGCCGGCCAGTTCACCGAGCCCAATCCGATGACGTTGTTCGGGGATGGCGGGGCTGGTTGCCAGCACTGGAGCTCTCCCTTGGTAGGTGTGGCACGACGGTCGTCGCGTTTAACTTTGCGAGCTTGGTTGGTCTTGGCATTAGCTGGGCGGCAGAGCTCACGATGCGTGCATTGTGGCCCGTGCGAATTGAGTTTCAGAGCCTGGGCTTTGGGCAGGCTGGCTCCCCCCGGCCTGCATTCCTCCCGGTGGACGGAGGCCAAACTAGCGCCCGCTGGCGGCAAATGTAATTGACGACCCGAAGGATTCAATATGCAGGGGCCGCTGAAGCGCTGGATCCAGAACCCACGCACAGCACGTGTCAGGGGGAATGCCAGAAGGACCCCCACGCTCTGGGAGCACACCCCTCGCCTTCCATGCATCTTCCTTTCCTCTCGTCGATCCATCTTGTATTGTGGCATCGCTATTAGCAGGATTCCATGGAACTCATTTGACTGTCGATCCATTGATCTAGTAGTCCCTTGCAATACTGGATGGGAACAACCAAGGTTCCCCGATGGATCGATCCCCAGGGACGACACTGCGTCACGGGCACCCTGCAAATCATCTACCATCAGATATTGTCCTGTTGGATTCTATGGCAGGGAGATCTAGGTCTATCTAGTCATCCACAAACCCATGCCGATAAACAAAGGCAGAGCAAACACGCACTGTCGACACCAAGCGAAGCGAATTCGCATCGCTACGATGCGATGAAGAGGAAAAAAGGGGCGCCGTCCTATACCCGCCCCTTGCCCCAAAAAAAAAACACCAGAGCATGATGACTCGTCGTGCCGATAGACAAAAGAAAAGCCCATATCCAAAATAAACCATGTAGCCGGATGATGCGCGGATATTAGGCCCGACACTTGATCCCAAAAGAAACGGAAATTCAAGAAGCCCGTGAATGTGTGGTCCGAAGATCCAAAGGAGCGAAAGAAGGAATGAGCATGCCGTAATGCCACAGTAATCCAAACAAGGAAAAAGTACACAAGAAAACAACACAAGAAAATAATCATTCAGTCCTCCTTCTTTGCCAATGAGTCATATGCCCACTTGGCAAAGACGACCGACTTCTCGTCTATTAACCTGCACGCCACGTCGGCGGCCCAGATCAGCATCGGCCACAGCATGCCCAACGCCATGGCAACACCCAAGCCGTACTGACGCTCCGTCTCGCGGCCCGTGTGGCCCGTGGCCCAGCGGCCGAGGTGCCAGCCGATAGAAAACAGCATGGGCCCGTGGACGAGGTAGAGCGCGTACGAGATGCGCCCCAGGTACTGCGCGAAGCGGGTCGTGAAGGCGCGCTGCATCCAGACGTTGCGGTCGAGCACAAAGACGAGCAGCACCGCCCCGAGCGACAGCCACCAGTGGTTCTCGTTGTCCTTCTCGTAGTGCTTGGGCGTCCAGTCGCGGATCAGCCAGCCGTAGTAGGGGGAGTCCCTGCCGCCGCGCTCGACCTCGGGGAAGCTGAGCAGGAAGACGGCGAAGACCACCGCGAGCAGCGACAGCACGCCGCGCCAGAGGCCGCCCGAGAGAAGCACGCCGCGCAGGCCGCGGATCCGGTTGTGCAGGCGCGCCGGGATCGCCGAGGACGACACGCGCTCGTAGGCGGTGGAGGAGGCGCGGGATATACGGTTCGCGTGGGGGTTGCCGGCGACCGCGGCGGCCCCCGCGGCGCCCAGGGCCTGGACCGAATCCGGGAGGTACGAGGGGATGGCGAGGACGAGGCGCTTGGAGTGGTAGTATACGACGAGGGAGACGCGCTTAGCCCGCATCAGGCGCGTATTCTGCTGGCGCAGCGGCGACACCAGCGGAAGGTTGGCCTCGCTCGGGAGCAGCGTCGCCGGCGGGCGGCTCGAGCCCTCGAGCGTGAAGCGGAGGTCGCACAGCAGCATGCCCGAGATGAAGAGGAAGGGCGGCCAGTGCGTCCACCACAGGCAGAAGGCGGCGGCGGACGCGGTCAGCACGAGGCGGGGCACGGTGCGGATGCGGCAGAAGGCGGCGAGGCACAGGAAGAGCACCATGGAGCAGTCGAACTCCATGCCCAGGGTCCAGAGGTTCCAGTCGTAGGGGGTGGCGGAGCGGCGCTCGTCGTGCGAGAAGGGGTTCGTGGCCTTGAGGATGTTACCCCAGAGGTCCCAGAGCTGCTCCGAAAGCTCATCCTTGATCGGGGGCGGGCGCTTGGTGATGGCGGCGCCGTCGTTCCACTTGTCGTCGCCGTCGCCAAAGTACCTGTTGTAGCCAACCATGGTGCCGATGAACAGGATGATCACGGCGGGCATGAAGAGGCGCGGCCAGCGGCGGAAGACGGAGCTGCTCAGGGCCGACGCCCACTCGCCGTACCGGGCGGCGTGGGCGAGCTTGAGCGGCTTGTACGACAGGGCATAACCCGAGATGACAAAGAAGATCTTGACCTGCGGGGCGCCCGCGATCAGGAGGCGGATCCAGGGCATCTGGATGATGTAGTTGTGGCGCGGGTCGTTGGGGTCCTCGCCCGAGCGGTAGGCGTCGTGCATGGTCCACGAGAAAAACAGCAGCGAGGCGTGGTGCCACACCACCAGGAAGGCAGCCCAGCCGCGGAGGCCATCTGCGTAGGGTGGAGAGAATCGATAAGCGGGTGATCATATAAAACACAAAGGTGCAAACGAGCTTCGGACAAGGCTCGTCTCGTCCTGCTGCTCCTTACCTAGCCATGCACTGGGGTGCAGTTTGCCTGCGGGCTTGTCGTCGGCGACGAGGAAGCTGGGGAGGAGAAAGTTGAGCTTGGCAAGGACCGCCAATGCCCGCTCCCTCCTTGAGGGCTTGCGGATGCGGTAGCTGGCCTTCTCGCCAAAGTTGTCGGCCAGCAGGCCCGATTCTATGGGACTGCTGCCGCCGACCAGGGTCTCGGTGACCGATGCCCGGTCGTCATCATCGTCGTCGTTGTCGTGGAAAGAGCCTTCCCGGCCGCAGTCCTTCTCGTCGTACTCGTCGTCGCTGTCGTTCTCGCCCGACAGCAGGGCGAGTGATAGGTATCCCAGGTTTCGTGGCCTGAACCGGCGGGGGATCCACGATGACACCATCGTCCCCAGCTTCCCTTGGCTCTATATGTCGTCCTGGTTCCGCCTATATCCCGCTTCTCGTTCCAGCCGTATGCGTGCCGAGCGCTGAAAATGTGTGTTGAAGAAGAGAAAAAGCAGTGGGGTTCGTCCCAATGCCCAGATCTAGCGAGTGAAGAGGTATAATACCTAGATGGGTTGTTCGTTCGTGTTTCTTTATTGAAGGTGATTCCAGGCGTGTCACTTGGTTTAGACAGCCCGTCAAGCGATTGTGGGAGCCAGAACACAGTCCAGGCTCGGGGGATGGGGAAGTCAAAGAAATAATAAAAAATGGAAATTAACTAGTTCGGTGGACGCTTCATAGCATCAACACCGATACCGAGAGAGTGACAAGAAAGGGGAGAAACCGGGCCACGAGCGCAGGAGGCTTACAATTTACATCCCCAAGCAGCAAAGCAGGAGGCGATGGCAGAGAATGGAAGAGGGAGGGGGAGGAGAAGAAAGACCGCTCGGTCGCACCACCATCTAACTGATAATCTTCCGCCGTAAAGCACATTAGTGCATGCCAGCCGGCGGCCTGCACTAATGGCACACCCCAACCAGCCACCGGGGCCGCACTGCAACAGGAGTGGTCCCATATCGAAAAAAAAAGGGGGGACGGACCTTAGACCCGGGGCTGGCGCAAGGTTCGGCCCCATCGGTTTAGCCGTGTCGAGGAGAGGAGAGGCCCACCTGTGGATTGGGCAATGGGCCACGTTCTGGGTTCTGGCCATCACAGCCGCCAAGCGAGAGGAGGGCCCACCGTACTCCAAGATATCTCCTCTTGGCCTCCGGCATAGCGCTAGCGCGACCACGCTTTGCTCTTGGTCCAGTGGGCGGGAACCCTCAATTCGATCATCAAGTTGGGAAGGAGGGAAGGAGTTTCCGCCCGCGCAGGGTACCTACCCGCCTCGTGGGTGCAGGTCGCTGAGCTTGCAAGTTGCAGAACTGAGTGCTTGGCTCCACGGGAAATTGATGTCGTACCCGACCTGGCTCAGAGCTCAGAGTTGATGCTGATCCTGTCGAGCAGACACCAGTGCTCGGATTCTTCCTGCTTGTTCCGCCTCTCACAAACAGCCGTTTCGCCTAGATGCAGGCAAGAAGAAACAAAAAAAAAAAAAAAAAAAAAAAAAAAGCCTTCGACGAAAAAAGGGGTAGGTGAGATCATCAATTGAGGCGCGTGCAAACACGAACACAAACACAAGCACAAGAGACAAGCTCACTAAAAGCTGTGCACCCGCGTGCCCGATCCACACGTCCCTCTCCCCTCGCGTGGTTGATTTCCATCCAGTCCGTCCAGCGTCTGTCTAGCGTCGCCAAAACTGTGGTCCAATGGGATGTACGGAAAGACAGTGCAGGAAAAATCAAGCTCGACGGGGCGCGGGTGTCAGACAGGCGTGGATGCGCAATAACGCCACCCTGCATGTCGCCCGCCGTGTCGCTTGCCCGACCCCTGCACGATCGTCGGGGGCGGGTTCCTGGCTGGCCAGAGAAATTGCGAGAAACACTTTTTCTGCAGCGCAAGAAATGGCCTCAGCTTGCCCGAACCCTCCCGCCTTGGTGCTTGTCTTGGGCGTAGTGGGCGTCTAGTCTTGCCCGCCCGCATTCCTTGTGCTTTTCTCCCTGTGCCTGCCGAAAAATGGCAACCCTCGGCGAAGGCGCACACAGGTTTAGAAATGAAACAAATGCATGCGGGTGTATATACTGTGTACAACAGCAACAGCGATCCCTGGCATCTAGCAACGCCACAATGAAGTAGCATGCGCCGAGGCAAAAAAAAAAAAAAAAAAAAAAAAAAAACGAAGTCGGATTGATCGCTTTTGCTTTTTTTTTTTTTCTCCTTGTGCAGTCAGAATTGAGAAGGTCAAGCAGAAAGGGCCTGTGCAGATGGCGCAGCAAAATTCTGGAATTGAGTAAAGTCGGGCTTTTTGCCGGCTCGCCTTGCACTCTGCACGAACCGTTGGACTCTTTTCTCCACCTGCGGACCCCTGGACCCACCCTTGATCTCCTTTTTCGTGCCTCCCGTGCAAGCAGCCGAGCAAGAAAATTGATGGATTTGCCGGTCCAAAAGCTGGTCTGGATTTTCCAAGGCCGGGGCCAAATCCACCCGCCACGATATCATGGTACCGCGCCATTCGAGGGGACTCCACGGTCAGCCCGGGCCTCTAAGCAGAGCAGAAGGGGAAATAGCCTGGAGACGAGACTGGAGGCACACGTGAGGGGAAGGCGTGGGAGGCAGGCCCAGAGCGAAGAAAAAGGTTCTCACGACGGCTCGGCGGGTTTGGCAAGCCTGGCTACCGCCCGCATTTCTTGGCGTCGATCCAACCCTTGGGAGATCTCTTGCTAATTGCTAATAATACACCACGCTCCCACGCACAGTGACGGAGGCGCGCCCCTAAAAAAAAAAAAAAAAAAACGAAACAGCTCGGCAGGCGATCCTTGGCGCTTGCGGTCTTCTGTAACTTGCAATGATGTCAATCGGTCAAGACACACCGACATGACCGACAGACAATGCCATCGCCCCCGAATGTGTGCCAATTGATTCATGCACGCCTTGTCTTCTCCACCCCCGGGCGTCTGTTTGTTGCTGTCCATCCTATCGGTGCATGTGCAGTCCTTGTGCTCGTGTGTGTGGCATCTGTGTTGTACTGACGGCAACTTTCCCCATTGCAGAAAAAGCTGCAGCACATTGATGGTTGCCGAGCTGACCTGGCAGCTAGACAACCCATTCATGCAACACGAAAAAGGAGGCACGGCTGACTGCCCGAAGATAGAGGGTGCGGAAATAAATTGGCCGGGCAAACAAGCACCTGTCCTGCATCCCGACCGTGGCTGAGCAAGCGCTAATCTGCAGCCCCGAGGAGACCCCCACACCACCACCACACCCGATCCCGTCGTCGGCCACGGGGGGCGCGACTTCAAGCTTATCCCCATCCGACCCTCCCTACGATGTTGGCACGTTGGCTTTGAGAGAGGGCCTGTACAGTCGGGCAGGATTTCGCGCCTCTACATATTTATGAATTTTGCTAGCCAGAATAATGCCTCCCCTGTCTGCCTCGCGATGCAAATTACAATACCCAAGCCAGGACAGGACGTACGACATGCTTGATGCTGGTTTCCACATACGCACGCATCGCCAAAGTCCATGTCCTAGACGATGTTTCAATCCCGACGTCCCATGTCCCGCTGTCCAACATGCAAAGGTTCGGATGGTCTGATCATGGTCCTTACCTGCAGTTGTCCGGTGCTACTCACCTGCCCCCAACCTCAGCAGCACCGAAAAATTCCAGATGTTTGACGCGGAACGAGCCCTTTTCGGACGGCGTGCTCCGTGAGCTGATCCAGCCTTCCCGAATGCTGGTTCCCAAGCTCCTTCTGAAACGATGTGCACAAGGCACCCATGGCCGCCATCGCAGAACTCGCCGCATCGAGCAGGTTTTCTCTCGGAGGCAAAACCACCAAGAACATCGAACCTCACCTTCTGGATGTTTGTTTCTCGTTCAACCAAGCTCCTGTGTTTAGGCCAAGTGTTCGATCACTAGTGTGGGTTTCGAGCGCAATGCTAGCCTGGGCCAGACCGTGAGACGCAGGTACACTATGCCAGTCGGCGCGTCGGGCCGCCGTGCAAGGTGCAAAATGCAAGGCGCCACATTCTGTTCTTGTCGACATCAAGCTTCGCCTAGCTTCGAGGGCTTGCTTTGGTGTCGCGTGAATGCTGCCAAGTTTGCGGTTGCTTCCGTTCGGGTCGCCGTGTCACAGCACTGCCCGAGTCCTGGTGCTCTGCTTGCCCACCCGTCGCTGCAGTGGCCCCTTTTCAGCTCCCGCGAGATGCCAGCCGCCACCCGCATCGCTGCTAATACCAGAGTGCCTGAAACACTGGGTATACTTTGACTGGTGGGAATAAGGACAGACTTGCTTGTCAGCAGACCGTGTAAACTGCGCCAGACTTGGAGACGGCCGGGCAAAAGGCTGATGCGATGGAACTTGAGCGCCACTGGGTATGTTCAACCTAGCATCTTAGAGCTGTGCGCAGGCTCCCACATGATCTAGACCCCAATGATCGCGCGATACTGCGTGGCGGTGACCGTGACCGGATCTATCAAAGACAAACCCCATCTCAAAGGCGCCTCGAGCTCGTCCATCACAGTCGGCGCGCAGATAGCTCCAGACTTCGCTAGTTTTGCTACACCACCCCAGCAGCAGAAAGGCTCTGAAATGGTGGATAGATGCTTTCGACGAGCAGACGCCAGTGCCGACTAGCCCATCACCATCCCTTCCCGTGGCTGGCATAAGCCGAGCTTTCCTTATGCCCGACCCACGGCCCGACCCGCCTGGGGACGATGACGACTACTAGCAGGTCAGGTGAAGATGTATGGGGTGGGAACTAATGAGTGCGGTCTGATCCTCACCAAAGGTTGAATTCTGTGGAGTCACACTGCAAGAGAAACCGCGCTGGGATGGATGACAACGGCAGCAGGCAAAGATGCAAAATGACGTCTTGAGAAGCAGAAACAGGTCACATTCGTATTCATCACTCATCAAACCAAACTACGTAACTATATACAACTCAAGGGGCCTAAACCACCTCAATGGTAGGCGTCTTCCACACGTGCCAGTTGTCCGAGGCGCGCGGGTTTCCAAACGGCAGGAGCACCGCAACGCGCATGGCGTACCGGCCGGGCTTGATGCGCGACCCGTCGGCCAGCTTGCCGAGCCACATGCCCTGGAAGGGCACATCGCGCGCGATGTTGTGGACGGGGAACGCCCACGTGTTGTTGACGTCCTGCTTGTCGCCGTCGACCACGTTCTGGTTCGGGCTCGACTGGTAGTCGAAGCTGGTCGCCGCGCCCACGAACTTTGCCTTGCCCGGCACGGGAGGGTAGACCCACTCGCGCTCCTTGAAGTCGGCCTCGAACAGGTCCCAGCGCAGCTCGCGCGTGCCGTAGCGCAGGATGGTGCGCAGCTTGGGGAAGTCCTGGCTCGTGAGCGACGCGTTGAAGGTCCAGCTGCTGTGGTTCGCCAATGCCGTGTTGTTGAGCCCGGACACGATGCGCGGGTAGTCGTTCTGCGTGTAGTACATGTCGGGGATGCTGCGCTTGAGGTCGGCGGCGACACCAAAGTAGGGCACCGAGAGCTCGTCGCCGTTGCTGCCGCTGATCAGCACCTTGCCGCTGTAAACCGGCAGGCGGGGCTCGCTGAGGCCCTCGGGCGCCTTGAAGCTGAACTGCGCCCGCCTCGTCTGGCCGGGGGCCACGACGAAGCGGCCCTGCGGCAGGCTGACCTCGGGGCGGATCTTGATGGGCACCAGCTCGTCGAGGTCCTTGATGCGGGGCGCAAAGGACGCCTCGGAGGCATCGGTCCACTGCGTCTCGAACCCGGCGGCGTCCTGCACGGCGAAGCGGTACTCGACATCGGCGGGGCCGTTGTTGGTGATTTCGACGCTGTGGTAGCGCGAGAAGTGGCGCGTGTCGTTGAGCGCGAACCTGGCCGCCGACATGCTGGTCGTGTAGTTGAGCACGGCCGCGGCGTCGACCAGGCCCGTGCCGACCTGGATGGGCGGCGCCCAGAAGCCAAAGTCCTTGTTCTTGACGTCGGTGAACTCGACCGTCCGGCCCGTGTTCGTGATGCGCGCCTGCAGCTGCCGCGCGAAGCCGCGCCCGTGGACGCTGCGGCCGCCGAACTTGCTGATGTAGAGAGCGGCCACGCCCGAGATGTAAGGCGTCGCCATGCTGGTGCCACTGGCCTCGCGAAAGCGACCGCCAGGGTACGTGGACAGGATGCGGCCTCCCGGGGCGGCGATGTCGGGCTTGAGCGACAGGTCGTAGGTGGGACCCCACGACGTGAACTGCGAGGGCTTGCCGCCGGCCGAGTTGTACATGCCGACATAATTCTGGCCGGGATCCAGCGAGAAGTCGGCCGTGACGTTGCCGCCCGCCAGGATGGTGTCGATGATGGCCTTGCCGGCCGTGTTGGTGATCATGGCCTTGGCGCTCTGGGCCCAACCACCGCCGGAGAAGCTCGCGATCCTGCCGTCCTCCATGTACATGAGGATGTACTTGGCGCCGCGCTTGTTCGCGTTGCCCTCCTTGACCATATCTTCGCAGCCGCCGAGCCGGATAAGCGGGATCACGCCCGTCAGGTTCAGGTTCTCGGGCAGGGGCTGGCAGGCGTCGTTCTCGACGCTCGAGTTGAGCGTGATGGGCACGATCGGGAGGCCGACGACGGTCGGAGGGAACACGGAGAAGCTCACGCGGTAGCCCAGGATGGTGCGGTTGGAGTGGCCATCGAGGTTGAACGTGGCCGCCCAGCGGCGCCCGCTAGTCATCTTGGCATCGACGGATGCGACGGAGAGCACATCGGGGGCGGACGCGCCGGAGCTCATCTGCCAGGGCCCAAACTGGCCGTCGTTACCGGCGGCGATGACGACAACAACGCCCTCGTCGACGATACGGCGTGATACCTCGCCCCACGCCGTCTCGGCCCAGCCACCGGAGCTGCCGACGCTGGCGGAGATGATGTCGACGCCGTCCTCGTAGGCCTTGAGGAATGCCTCGATGATAGTCTCCTCGTCGGTGCCGCCCTGAGCGAAGATCTTGTAGGCATACAGAGTGGCGTCAGGAGCGACGCCCTGCAAGCGGTCACTCTTGCCCGCAATGATGCCGGCAACGTGGGTGCCGTGGCCCTGCTGGTCCATGGGGTCCTCGTCCGGAATCTTGGGGTTGCCAGGGAACGGCCAGTTGGTATTGTCGCCGACGAAATCATGGCCGCGGGCAACCTTGCAGCCCTCGCCGAAGCAGCCGCCGAGGTTGGGATGTTTGTAATCGACGCCTGTATCGACAACAGCGACCTTCGCGCCCTTGCCGAGGATGCCCTGCTTGTGCAGCCGGTCGACGCCAGTCATGTCGTGGATGAAGTACTCGGGCGCCGCGGCGTCGTCGCTGAAGCTCCTGCCCTCGGCCACGGGCGGCAGCTCGATGCGGGTGGCGTGCCAGGCGCGCACGACGGCGGCCATGGACTGCAGCGAGTCGGTGTTGAGGCTGTCAGTCTCGACCGAGATGCCCTTGAACACGGCCGAGTCGAAGACCTTGGTGACGCGGCAGCCGGGCCTCGACTCGATGTCGCGGATGACGCCGTCCTTGTCGGAGCCCTGGTCGAGCTCGACGATGAACTTCTTGGGCGCAATGTCGGCCGGGGCCGTCTCGTTGCCGGCTCCGCCGTTGACGTCGCGGCGGAAGGACCGGGCGCTGGCGACGCCGCTCAGCGCGAGCAGCGCGGGGATGAAGCCTGTGATCCTCATCCTGTCTGTTTGGCGTGGCGGACTAGCTCTTCCGACAGACTCCTGCTGAGAGCCCTGAGGAGCATGGCTTCTACTGTCCTGCCCTCACCGGGCGCGCCCTTTTTATAAACCATTTCTCACGATGATGCTTCCCCATATTCTCGGGCGAGGATAAGGGGGAGGTCGGAAGTGGATATTGACGGGGCAATTTCGTATCCAAGGTCGCGAGGTGGTCGGCTATGCGCAATTAGGCAGGTGGACGGGTCGTTGGTGGAGGTCTGACCCCTGCCATTCTCGTGATGTCCCGGCTCTCTTGATGATCATGGACTCCTGCGGGCCTCTACGGTCCCCGCATTCCATGCCGCGCAAATCGGGAGACGCCATCCAGCCTCGTCGGCAGCAGATCGCGGCCCGACAGTGGAATTCTGTTATAGATAGTCAGTAGCCGAGAGCCTCTAGCCAGGGCCGGCATGTCTGTGAAGGTTTTGAAGGATCGTGACACCTGATTTATCGCTTGATACAGGTCTACCTCTGGCCTCGAGTTTTTTTCGCCTGCAAATTTCACCAATGGGTTGGGCATGGGGGTTGTGCATGTGCTCGGCAGTTGACGACAAGGTAATGCCTCGGTTGAACTTGGAGAGACTTTGAGAGACTGGCTGGGCTGAGGATGGGGCGGCTCAAAGACCTTGTGCGGCGGAAAGCCCACAAACCCAAAAAGCCCCCTGTGTGTTTCTTCCATACGAATTTGCAGTCAGAACATATCCGTTTAATCTTCCGGCTGAGCCTTTCGAGCTTGCCTCTCGCATCGTTTGGCGATGCCGATATCACGGTCTCTCAGTGGCGGGAGGAACTCCGCTGAGCGTTGACCACTGCTGCCCCACTTGGCAGCATTTGCGTCAAGGCCCCAGCAAAACCTGAGATTTTTGGATGACGCTCCTTGCGGCACCGGGACAAGCCCAACCCAATCTGACCATGGCTGCTCGCTCCTCACAACGGTGCGCATCAAGCCTGGCCAGGGCGTCCACACTCGTAAATCTATTAGCCGCTGGGAAGCCGTCGCTACGACCGTCGAGGACCCTCGTGCAGTCCATCCCCGCCACGGCGGCATCGACCCGCCCGCGACACTTCTCGAGCAGCATCGAGAGCTCGCCCCTCCCCGCAACCAATCCTAACAGCAGTGCGCCGAAGGCAGATACGCCTTTAGAGAATGATGAGCAAGATGGGCTGCCAGAAAGAGATAATTATGAGTTGGTGGAGGAGCTAGGATCGACGGCCGCCCCCGTAGAGAGGGCAGGGGCCGATGATCCTCACACCACAGGAGCAGATGCGGACGCCTCCGTCGTATCCTCCACGTCTTCCTCCACACCCTGGTATCTCGACGTTGAGCCGCCGCGCCATCCAACGCTCGTTCCCCACCAAGCACCCCTCCCAGCGACCCCCGAGGACTCGCCCGCCCTCACGGAACCCCTCATCAAGTTCGTGGGCGAGGAGCTCGGCCTCGACGACCTCAACCTGCTCGACCTACGCTCGCTCGACCCGCCCCCAGCCCTCGGGCCCAAGCTGCTCATGATGTTCGGCACGGCCCGCAGCGAGCGCCACCTGCACGTGTCAGCCGACCGGCTCGTGCGCTGGCTGCGGCAGCACGGCGTCACGGCCCACGCCGACGGCCTGCTGGGCCGCAACGAGCTCAAGATCAAGATGCGCCGGCGCGCCCGCCGCGCCAAGCTCGTCGGCGACTCCTTCTTCGACAAGGGCGACGACGGCATCAGCACCGGCTGGATCTGCGTCAACCTCGGCACCCTCGGCTGGAACCTCGACCCCGCCGCCGAGACCACGCTGGTGGACGACCAGGGCCGGCCCAGCGGCTTCGGCCAGACCATCTCAGGCACCACCATCGTGGTCCAGATGCTCACCGAGGCCAAGCGCGAGGAGCTCGGGCTCGAGAGGTTGTGGGGCGGCGTGTTGAAAAAGAGCAACAAGGACAGGGAGGCCATCGAGGCCGCCCACAAGGACCCCGGTGCCCTCAAATCTCCAGCAAAGCCACGAAAGCGGCGTCCGGATCCGTTCCCTGACTTTGACCCGTCACAGCCCCGCAGCTATAGCACAGCGGCGAGGAGGGTGAGAGATGATATGCCCCTGGGGGAACTGTTCAACACAGATCGTGCGGCCTTCTCGCACGAGCTGTCGTATAGTCCCCAGCGGAAGCAAGAGCTCATGCACAAAATCAGAGCCTTCGTCGACGAGGCGCCGACCAGGGACGAACAGTATGCAGCAAAACTGTCCTCTCTTGTCAACATTGCTGTTTCGGGCCTCCCCCCAGCCGATACTTGGTCCTTCCGTGCCTTCATTGCGTCCAAGACAATCCAGCTGCCGACTGTCAGCGACGATGCTTTTGTTGAGATGCGCCAGCTCGTGTCCGAGGCTCAGATGGTGGGTATCCCCATCGCCCGTGACGACGCCCTACGCATTCTGCACTCGCTGTTCGCAACGCCAGAGGCCAAGAGCAAAGATAACGATGCCGACTCCGCTCCAACCCGGCTGCAGGAGCGCGCCGAGCTGGCCGCCGAGCTGCTGCAGACCATGCACGAGCGCGGCATGCCCGTCCTGGCCAATGATGTCATCACATCCATGCAGCGCGGCCTCGCCGGGCCTGTCGTGCGCGACAAGTCGAAGCCCCAGACCGACAACACCCTCATCGACGATCAGCAGCACCAGCAGGGACCGTCGCTGGTCACGCCCCGCGCGCTCCGCGACGGCCTCGAGGACCTGCGCGCGCTGAGCGGCCTGCCGTGCCCGCCCGAGGCGGACATCCAGGCGCTGATGGAGGCGCGGTCCGCGGCCGGTGACTTTACGGGCTTCTGGGACGCGTGGCGCCTCCCCGCGCGCCACGGCGTGCCCCGCTCGCCCGACCTGTACTGGTGGCTGTTCCGGCACGCCGCCGAGCTGGGCCGCGCCGACGTCGCGCTCGAGGCGCTGCGCACCGCCGTGCCGCAGGCGCTGGCCGAGACGCCCGAGCCCGTCAAGCTCACGGGCACCCTGGGCCTCGCCGTCTGGGACTGCATGGCCGTGCTCGACCCCCGCGCCCGGCAGCGCCGCGCCCCCGAGATTGACGCCAATGCCGAGTCCAGGCCCGATGGTGAGATTCTCAGGATGATGAGGATGCTGGCCACATGAGGTTGGAGCGGCTCGTCGCGGCAGAATCCAGATTGGATCCTGTTCAGTGTATACTAGCAAAATACCACGAGGAACTGGACGTAACATGTAAATGAATCAATGTAAAAAGGAGAATCCATGTGCTTGTCTCGCATTAATCGGCTCTACGATCGCTGTAATCCATAGAGGACTGCTGATATATGTACTCTCCGAGTCGTATGGGCTCACCAGGTCTTGAAGCGCAGGATATGGCGAGGGAGCAAAAATGAGAGAGTGAAAACGACCGCTGATGGTCTAAGATTTGTGCCAGGATACCTTTCCCAAAGAACAAGAAAAGAAAGAGAAACAAATCAGAACCCTCCGAGATGATCAACGAGAACCTACCCAACCAAGCAAGATATAGATACAAGGGACTCCAACAAGCACAAAGTGGAACACGGCTTCCGCCTGTAGGACGGGGAACGACCTCAGAGAGATACCCCAAGTCCCAGTGACAACAATAATAACTACCTAGGTAGGTACCTATCTAGTTTCCCCCCTGCCAAACCCTATCCCCAAGTCCTACCACATAAGATGCTACAACCAGGATAGGCTGGTGATGGCATAGGAACGCGTGGGGGAACGCGAGTCGGGACGAAGCCAAAGATACCATGACGACGATGGGTTGGCTTAGTCGTGCGTCTGTATCTTGTTGTCGCCAGCCACGACCTGCGCGTAGCTAGGGGGCGCGGCGCCGTCGCTGGAGCCCTCTCCTGCGCCGCCGCCCTGCTGCTGCTGCTGCTGCGGGTTCTGGCTGCTGGCGTTGTTGGTGCCGTACGTCCTCTGGTTGCTGTTGTCGCCCGAGGGCTTGGGGGCCCGCTGCGACTGGTACTGGGCGTTGTGCTGCTGCGGCGGGGGGCCGTGGACGAAGACGTAGGTGACGCGCTCGGCGTCGTGGGGCACGCTCTGGTAGTCGCAGTCGGGCTCGGGGTAGCTGGCGATGATGTACCACGCGTGGAGGAGGCCGGGGAGCTGGGGGTGACGAAGTTAGCCGGTTTCTGTCGCCAGGGACCGAGTTGGGGCGAAGGGGGGATGACGTACGAAGCCCAGCATGCAGAGAAGGATGTTGATCAATGAGTCGGCAGAGCAGATTCCCCTCTTTACCCAGACTGTTGCGCGTTTGGGGGTTGTGTTGGTTAGCACGCATGGATGGTATGTGGGAGACGGAGTTGCACGGGCCTCGCCCAAATGTGCACCATTATGGGCGAACATGGCTGCCTGGAGGCCGACTCACCCGGCAGTGGTGGGAAGAGGATGGCGAGCAGGCCGAGGAAGATGTCGGCGGAACACATTGTCGCGGGTCGCAGGTCGCAGAGGGGAAGACAGGCTGTGCGGTGTTTGTATTAGGTTATGAACGAAGGCGCGCGAGTTGCTGGAGGAGGAGATGTTGAGTCGCAAGCTATCGATGATGCCGTTTGGAAACGTCGCTGTCTAGGTTGGTATGTCTTGAGGCTTGGTCGAGTCCGCCTGCCAAATGGGGCGAACGATTGAGGGGAAAACGGGGGACGGAATTAGGTGCGTGCATTGCAGCAGGTGGAGCCGATTGCAGCAGAGGCCCCAGTCAGGCGACCGGCGTGGCGAAGCCTGGTTGCGTAATGACGGAGCCAATTCTCGCCGCGTTGGGTGAGGAGAGCTGCTGGTCACGTGCCTTTAAATGCACTTCTCGGTATCCCTCTCGTTCACTTTTCCTGTCTTCTTTTTCCCGTACCTTGTTCTATGTTTTTTTTATCTTTTTATGTCGTTTTTTATATTCATATCTATTTCCTATTCCTGTATTTCCTTTGACTATAATTTAATAAAAAGTACTAGTTATTTTATCGTAAACGAGTTTGTAAAAGGCCTAATTGCCGGTTTAAAACATGTTTAGGCCAAACGATGAAAATGTAATGCGTATTAATTAAATTAAAAAAAAAAAATATAGTCGTCAGGGAAGAACTCAGTCAACCACCGGCGGTCGACCATGTCGCGCCCGGAGCCAGTGTCGGTGCACAGGCTCAAACTGAGGCCGTCGAGGCTGCTGCGCACCAAGATTTTCTAATAGGTGTAGCTGCCTAGGTGGGCGGTGGTTGCCTCCTTGGGCTCATGCTCCTTAATAACGTCGCTCTCTGTGAAGTCAGTCACCTCCTGCACTGCGTAAGTGGTCTCCGCAACTCTGTAGTCCCTCAGGTGTGCGAAGAGCTTGTTCCGGGAAGGAAAGCTAGGTCCGCAGCGCTTGCAGTCAGGGATGTAGCCCGACTCGAGCACATTGTCGATAGAGCCGTAGTCGGAAGAAGAGGGTGAGGCAGAAGATGCAGAGGATGAAGACTCCTCCTCGGATGATGACGAGTCCGACTGGACCAGGTTGACGTCATCCTTCTTCTTGTCGAAAGACTTTTCGAACTCTTTCTTATCCTTAAGTCGCCCTTCTTGCGGTCGCGATCCTTGTCGCGGCCATCGTGCTTCTCGCGCTTGTCACACTTGTCCTTGGACTTGTGCTTGTGCTTAGACTTGTGGTCCTTACCACGGTCGTCGCGCTTGTCCTTCTTGCTGCGGTGCTTCCTGTTCTTGTAGTCGTTAGACTCGTCATCCGAGTCTCCCGTAGGCTTAATATTAGGGTAGCGCTGCATCGCCACGCTCTCCAACATAGGCTTGGCGTTCTCGACTGCGAAGAGGTAGCCGCCAATGTACTCATTAAACGAGGGCTGCCGAAGGTACTGCTTGATGCCGTTGCCGAAGGACGACCAGGTCTGGGCCATAGGAGCGAATCAGTTCTGCCCGCTCTCGGTGCACATGCCCATGGTTCGGGCGTAACGCATCTTGGGCACGACATAGTCAGCGACAGCGTCAGGGTTGACGGCCATGTCTCGGAGGGTGACTGTGCCCGTGGAGAACCTCTTGGACGCGTTAATGCGATTAGGAGGGAATCGCTGCTTGGTAGCGGTGATCATGCTAAACGGAGCTTGCGAGTACGCTCCATCTGGACAGGGCTCATCAAAAACTCATCAGGCGTGTTTCGAAGGAGGAGCTGTTAGTGAAGATGACATTCTTGCCGTCCGTGACAGTGCCCAGGTCTCGAGGGTCCTTGTGGTCTGGCTTGAAGATCCCAATGCCGTCCCGCTTGAGGCGAGGACCATCTTTGCTGCTGACCACAGCTCGCCCCGTGGGCTGGAAATTGTTGAAGCTTCGCTGCTGATGAGCGGCGAAGTCCGGGGTGCTCGAATTCTGTGTCAACCACTGCTGTACCGACACAGGTTGGTTGAGATAGCTCATCTTGCTCTGCTGTTGCTCGAACTGTGACAGCGGGCGTTGGGCCGGTTGACCAGCTGGCCGCCGGCTCAAGCCGAGTGGAACCAGGGCGTGGTTGGCCATAGGCCACCTCCAAGTATCGGTTGGTTGCCTCCTGCGCGGGCGTAGTCACTCCCGTAGCCATAGGGACAAACGCTGGCTTGTCCTCTCTCGTCTCTCGACTGCTTGCTGGAAGCAGGAGGTTGGCTTTTGAGGGTAGCGTGTTGAGTAGGGCGGCGAGACGCACGGCAAGAAAAGAAAAAGTGAGGTGTTATGAGGTGAGGGAGAAGTGACGCGCAGATTCTCGATTGACGCGACGAGCCGAAAACAAGTCGCGCCAGTCCAGGTCCTCAAGGGAACTAGGCGAGGCGTGTGATCTCGACTGGTTGCCCAGGATCAAAGAGGGGTAAATTCCGTGACCAAAGAATCATGGAAGGGTAACGCGCGCGACGTCCGGTGCGAAACAAGATTCGCTTGATGCATGATCTCCTGGTCGGTACGAACCAAACCTGGAGGGAGAGGTGAAGGGAAAAACTCGCGCTCGGCGCGAAACAAAGCGTGCTGGATGGGTGCGAAACAAATCTAGATGTGTAATTGATGGTCTTCCTACAATGCGGAAGAGTTGCTGCCACATGCAGTGCCTATCAATTAAATTAAGGGCACTACGGTGGTGGTGGTGAAGATTTTATTCTCTCCCTTTCTCTCCTTTCCCTTTTCCTTTTTCCTTTCGGATTTACTTTTTCCTGCCGCTTTCCTCTTTGCTCTTGGCTTTCCTTTTTCCTTTTGGGTTCCCAAGTTATCACGTGCTTCTGGAACTGGCTCACCGCTTTCCTATTTCTTGAGTGATAGACCTCCTCTTTCTGCCGTCTAGTCCCGCCCATGCCGGGTCCGACGCCTCGATTCAATCGCGTCGTGCGTCCTCAACCACCTAATCAACCACCTGCCTCGACCAGGCAGCCCGTCGCGAAAATGGAAGAGCTTGAGGATCTTGAAGTCCTCTCCTTGGTGGTGCGTGTCACTAAGGAACTGGATAATCACATGGGCTTAAACGAGACGGAAGTCGCAGAGTATATCATCCACCAAAGGCTACAATGCGACTCCTTCGAGGCCTTCAAGGCCAAGATGGCCGACGATTACCCCTTTACCGACACTCTACTCGAGAGTATAGACCGGCTGGTGCTCACAATGCACCCCAAGCTGAAGAATAACCGGCCAACCGCACCCGCACCGTCCACCGGCCGCACGCAGGAGCAGAAAGATCAGATATTCAAAGGCCTGGCCGTTGCCGATCAAGACGTGCCAACGCGGCCCGATGACAACGACGGGCCAGACGTTATCGACGATACCCTCGCCCTGTTGGAGAATCTGGAGGGTAAAGCCGTCAAGGAGAGGCAAAGCAATAAGAAGCGCGAGAGGTCGCGCAGTCCCAAACACGACGACCGCAGGAAGGAGCGACACCGATCACGATCGCCGCTGCGGTCCCACGAGCGCAGGGGTAGGAGAGATCGCAAATACGATGAAGATTCCGAATCGGATCACGAGATGCCACGACGGCGGGCCGATATTGACGATGCGCCGATTCTCCACAAGGTTTACGAGGGCCGCGTTACGGGCGTCAAGGACTTCGGCGCCTTTGTCAACCTCCACGGTGTTCGGGGCAAGGTCGACGGCCTGGTGCACGTGTCGGTCATGGCCGAGAGGGGGCGAGTCAACCACCCGTCGGACCTCGTGGACAAGGGCCAACCAGTCAAGGTCAAGGTCGTCAAGATTGAAGGCAACAGGATAGGGCTTTCCATGAAGGATGTGGACCAGGAGACAGGCATGGATCTTGCTCCCGAGCCCGAGCTGCGCTTCCAGTCGGGCGCCAACACGGAGGCACTGGGGTCGAGAAACAAGCTGAGCAACGGGCTCCTGCCACCGGATTCCGGGCCATCGCTCGACAACATCAAGAACACACTGCCTGGGAAGCGCCACAAGAAGCGCATGACATCGCCGGAGCGCTGGGAGATCCGCCAGATGATCGCGTCTGGCGTCGCAAAAGCGTCCGACTACCCGGAGCTGGAGGAGGAGTACAACAACACCCTGACGGGCGAGGGCCAGATGGAGCTGGAGGAGGACGTCGATATCGAGATCCGCGAGGAAGAGCCCCCGTTCCTGGCTGGCCAGACGAGGCAGTCGCTGGAGCTGTCGCCCATCAGGGTCGTCAAGGCGCCCGACGGGTCGCTGAACCGGGCCGCCATGGCGGGTACGTCACTGGCAAAGGAGCGCAAGGAGATTCGCCAGCAGGAGGCCGAAGCTGCTAGGGGCGCTGAGTCCAAGGTGGACCTTTCGGCGCAGTGGGAAGACCCGATGGCGGATCCAGAGAAGCGCAAGTTTGCGGCCGATATGCGCCGTGCCAATGCCCAGCCGCGGCGCGACGACGCGATCCCCGAGTGGCGCCAGGCCATCCAGCCCAAAGACCAGTCGTTCGGCAAGCGCACAAACATGACCATCAAGCAGCAGCGCGAGTCGCTGCCTGTCTTTGCCTTCCGCGACCAGCTCATCAAGGCCGTGCGGGAGAACCAGATCATGATTGTCGTCGGCGAGACGGGGTCCGGAAAGACAACGCAGCTGACACAGTACCTGGCCGAGGCCGGGTTTGCCAACGACGGTGTCATCGGATGCACCCAGCCTCGGCGTGTGGCCGCCATGTCGGTGGCCAAGCGCGTGTCGGAGGAGGTTGGCTGCGAGCTCGGCCAGGAGGTCGGATACACGATCCGATTCGAAGATGTCACGTCGCCCAACACGAGGATAAAGTACATGACGGACGGCATGCTCCAGCGAGAGGTGGTTATTGACCCCGACCTGAAACGGTACTCGGTCATCATGCTGGACGAGGCCCACGAGAGGACCATCGCCACCGACGTCCTGTTTGCTCTGCTGAAAAAAGCCGTCAAGCGCCGTCCTGATCTGAAGATCATTGTTACGTCCGCGACCCTGGATGCCGACAAATTCTCGGCCTACTTCAACGAATGTCCCATCTTTACGATCCCTGGCCGCACGTTCCCTGTTGAGATCCTGTACTCGAGGGAGCCCGAGAGCGACTACCTTGACGCCGCCCTGGTCACCGTCATGCAGATTCACCTCACGGAGCCCCCTGGAGACATCCTTCTGTTCCTAACGGGACAGGAGGAAATCGACACAAGCTGCGAGATTCTCTACGAACGCATGAAGGCGCTTGGCCCCAATGTTCCTGAGCTGATCATCTTGCCCGTCTACTCGGCCCTCCCCAACGAGACCCAAAGTAGGATTTTTGATCCAGCGCCGCCGGGGAGTCGGAAGGTCGTTATTGCCACCAACATTGCCGAGACATCCATCACGATCGACCACATCTACTATGTCGTCGACCCCGGCTTTGTCAAGCAGAACGCCTATGACCCCAAGCTCGGCATGGACTCTCTCGTCGTCACGCCCATCTCCCAAGCCCAGGCCAACCAGCGGTCCGGCCGAGCCGGGCGGACGGGCCCTGGAAAGTGCTTCCGCCTCTACACCGAAGCCGCGTTCCAGTCGGAAATGCTTCCAACCACGGTCCCTGAAATCCAGAGACAAAACTTGTCCAACACCATCTTGCTTCTGAAGGCCATGGGCATCAACGACCTGCTGCATTTCGACTTCATGGACCCCCCTCCCATCAATACGATGTTGACGGCGCTCGAGGAACTGTACGCGCTCTCAGCTCTCGACGACGAGGGCCTTTTAACTCGCCTGGGCCGCAAAATGGCAGACTTCCCCATGGAGCCGTCGCTCGCCAAGGTGCTTATCGCCGCGGTGGACATGCAGTGCTCAGACGAGATGCTGAGCATTGTGGCCATGCTCAACCTCCCCAACGTCTTTTACCGACCCAAGGAGAAGCAGCAGCAGGCAGACGCGAAAAAGGCCAAGTTCCACGACCCCAACGGCGATCACCTGACGCTCCTGAACGTGTACAACGCCTGGAAACAGTCCCGTTTCTCCAAGCCGTGGTGCCAAGAGAACTTCATCCAGTTCCGAGCCATGACACGTGCCCGCGACGTACGCAACCAGATCGAGAAGATCATGCAACGCTACAAGCACCCTGTACGCAGCTGTGGCAACGATACGAACCGGGTTCGGCAGGCCCTTTGCTCAGGATTCTTCCGGAACGCAGCCCGCAAGGACCCTCACGAAGGCTACCGCACCCTAATCGAGGGCACGCCCGTGTACCTGCATCCCTCGTCGGCACTCTTTGGCAAGCATGCCGAGTGGGTCATCTACCACACGCTCGTGCTGACGACGAAGGAGTACATGCACTGCACCACGTCTATCGAGCCCAAGTGGCTGGTGGACGCCGCGCCGACCTTTTTCAAGGTATCGCCCTCCAACAAGCTGTCCAAACGACGCAAACAGGAGCGTATCCAGCCCCTGTACAACAAGTTCGAGGGGGAGAACGACTGGCGGCTCAGCGCCCAGCGCAGGGCCGGACGATCCGGAGGTGGCGGTGGCACGTGGGGTTAGGCTTTGCTGGAGGTTGCCCTTGTGGTTCACGGTTGGCTGTTGGTTGTTTTTTGTTACGAATCGGGTGGGCTTGGTAAATAGTCATAGACATGTTGCAGAAAGAAGAAGAATAGATACCCGCCTTTGCGCTCAACCCGTTTCATGTGTTGTGATGGCCTCCCGGCCAGTGGGGGGTGAGTGATGAAAATAATATAACCACGGGAAATACTGGATGGAGGATTGGGGGTAGTTAACAAAAATAACTAAGATTAACTCGGATCTCAAATTGCGATTGAACGCCTGTCTGGTATCTAGGTAACTAAAGGCCCAACTCGTGCCCCCGACACTCTTCCGTCGCCAAACCCCCATCCCCTAACCCCGCGTATTCCCCTCTTCAAACATCATAGTCGCCGCCCTGGTAGATCTCCATGAAGGGCCCGGACCCCACCTTGCCGCTGGGGTTGTCGACGGAGCGCGGGTCGCGGTCGCACTCGAGCGGCTCCTTGAAGCTGACCATGAGCTCCTGGGGCAGAAAGGTGTAGAAGGACGGGACGGCATCGACGAGCTGGCTGACGAACTTGAGGCGGAAGTCCGGGTGCGCCACCTCGGCCGTCTCGAGGCGCAGCTTCATGCCCGGGCGGAGCCTGCGCGCGATCCTGGCGTGGTCGAAGATGAACTCCTCGAAAGCGGCCTCCTCCTTCTCGCCTGCAGTAGCGGCAGAGGTAGTAGTGAGGTCGCCCAGCCTGGGCGAGTTGGCCCAGCCGTCCTCGATGACGGCGGGGCGGACGACGACAACGGCGGGGGCGTGGTAGCGGCCGACGGCGCCGTCGGTGGTGCGCAGGCGCTTGAAGACGCTCCTGGCCTTGGCGTCGGGCGCGCGCACCTCGACCACCTCGACCGTCTGGTTCCGCATTTTGACGCCCGTGACGGCGGCCGCCATGGCGCGCAGGGTCGGGTCCGCACTCGCCCAGCGGCCCATGTCGACGCGGGCGCCGTCGCCGAGGAGGGCCATGGTGGCGCAGAAGACGAGGGTCCAGCTGAGACGGTGGCGGGCTGCGTCCTCGGCGGCCGGGTCGAGGGCGATGCGGTCGACCCAGCGGGAGCTGGTGTCGGCGGCCAGGCCGAAGATGACGCGGCAGGCGTAGTTGAACTGGCCCATGCCGGCCGCGAGGGCGTCGCTGATGTCGGGCAGCTCGGCCTTGGCGGCGACGCAGGCGGCGCGGGCGCGGGAGAGGTCGTCGGCGTGCTCGGGGCAGACGCCGTGGTGGGACAGGTAGTTGAGCCAGTTGAGGATCAGGTCGGCGCCCTGGGCGATGTACACTGGGTCGCCGGCGACGTCGTGGGGGAGGGTGCGGGAGCTTTTCTTTTGTCAGCTTTTAGTCCGTTGAAGAAAAAGAGCAATAGTAGCATTGGGTAGACCAACAGGAAGCAGGACACGATGCCGGTAAAGTCGACGTGCCAGCCCTCCTCCTCGGGGTCGTAGTAGCGTCGGTCGTCGCCGCGGCGGTGGATGATGTCGTTGCTGGCGGCGAGGCGCCGCTCGTCGGCGCTGAGGTGGTCGAGGGCGTCGGCGGCGAGGCCGCTGGCGCCCTGGAACTGGCGCTGCGAGGTGTCGATGCCGCCGAGGTTGAGGTAGCGGTCGAACATGTAGGTGCGGACAGAGTCCATGCGCCGGCGGCCGCGGAAGCGGCGGATGCCCTCCTCGATGCGTCTGCACGGCCTCGTGGTTAGCTGTCTTCCGTGATGGGACATGGCAGGCGGGCAGGAGGGGGTTCCACATACTCGATGAAAGGGTACTTGTCACTGTGTTGGCACAATGTTAGTGACATGGTTCGTGGCATCAAAAAGACGCCCGGTGACGGGGCGCAGCGCATGGTGGTGAGGTGAGACCACTCACGGATCGTAGAGGATCTGCTCCTCCTGGTACTCGGCGGGAGTCATGGGAGGGTCGGCGAAGTTCTCTATGCAAGACCAGGGCGGCGGTTAGCGAGCAAGCTCAAGGCAGACAAGGTGGATGGGGGCGTCCAAGACACAAAACACGGGAGGAGGCCGAAAACCGCACCCTCGAAGCCCGTGCCGCGGATCTTGTTCAGAGCCGTGGGGGCCTTGCTGTTCTTGCCGCGGTTCTTCTTCTTTTTCTTGGCGGCAACGGCTGTCCCAGGCTCACCGCCGCCAGTGGTGGTGTCCGGCTTGGCCTCGCTTGGAGCGCCCTCACCAGCCGGCGGCGCCTCACTGTCACCGTTGTCCGAGGCCGGTGGGTTGGGGCCGCTGCTGGTGCTGGCGTCTCCGGGCCTGTTCTGGTTAGAATCGTGATGCTCCGCCTCGCCGTCCACGCTAGTCTCTGCGGGAGCGGGGTCACAGCCTCGCTGGGTGCTGCCGTCGCCAGTGTTGGTTCCATTTGCTGTCACATGGCCGTCACCCTCGGGGCCAGGCTTGTCGGTGGAGTCGGCCATGGTGAGGTTGGTCATGCAGGGTGCGACTCTGGAGTAGAAAGTAGCAGACGCTCCCTGGTCGTGTTGTTGTAGAAGCGGAGGGAGAAGAAGCAAGTCTTGGTACGACTCGGTTTGCAGAAGGAAGGAGTTTGATGGAGTGAATCCGTGGTTGTTTGCTTGA
>JNVV01000076.1:62753-99777 GCA_000733355.1 Falciphora oryzae
GCCGGTCACTCCGACCTGGAAGCGCGCGTCAGCCGCTGAAACCTGCCCACCTTGTGAGCAAGTCACCACTCTCGAGGAAATCGGGAGAAAAAGAGAAGCGCCCGCTCCGTGGAGCAAATCACGCAAAGCATCGTATTTCGACACAAGATCGAGCCAGGTCAGACGGGAGATTAGGGGATGACCATCGGATCGGGCTCGAGCCCAACGGTCCCACAACCACTGGGAATCCGTCCTTCGGGCGCCATCAAAAAGACGTGCATCTCGAAGCT
Source organism: Falciphora oryzae (assembly GCA_000733355.1). NCBI lineage: Eukaryota > Fungi > Ascomycota > Sordariomycetes > Magnaporthales > Magnaporthaceae > Falciphora > Falciphora oryzae. The sequence goes on from JNVV01000076.1 coordinate 63,023, forward strand.
GATGCGCCTCCGGGCCGCCGGAGCCCATTGGATTATCCCCGACTCGCCATCCAAGCGCGGGCGGAGGCGAGGGTGGTGGTGGTGGTGGTGGTCGGTAGGAGATTTTTCGCGCTTTGGGTGAAGTGCATGCTGCGGACCAGGAGAGGGTCTTCGCGTCGTCGCGATGGCGAGAAAAAAAAAAAAGGCGAGATGGACAGGGGTCATGGCAGGCGCCGAGTGGTCAAGGCAGATTGGGCTGAGGGGCTGTGCGAGCAGCCTTGGGGAGGGCGGGCGACGCATACACATGCAGACCACACGTGAGCGCCCACCATCCATGTGCTCCCTCCCGTCACTCTCTCGCTCGCGCTATTGCAGCAGGAGACCCCCGCTTGACTTGCCTCACACCGCACCCGCACCGCCCCCTTCTTGACGGGCTTGGTGCGAACGGGAGAACGCGTTTTGCGGGAAGCCGACTTGTTCCAGGGATGCACCCGAGGGGCGCTGGTGTGTTTCCTAGGCGCCCGTCCGTCTGATCCTTTGGTCCTCGAGAGGGAAACGCCCAGCTTTGGCGCGGCAGACTGACCCGACCGCCAGGACCACCCCATTATTCCTCACATCTGCGCCCCCAGAACCCGTTCCTTTCATAAACACCCCAAATCCTTTCGGTTCTCACAAGTCCCTTGATCGTGGGATGGAGACATAAATAGAACCCGGTCGATTCCCCTTTGCCCCTACAATTTTCCCCTTTATGTTCTCTTCAATGTCAGCCGCCAACCCCTGTCCTGATCACCATCGTCATTCCATACCTTGACCGGCGTTTCCACTCCCAACGCCACCAACCCTGAATCGTGCCGAGGATTCATTCGCGGGGCGCTCCAAACAACCATAATAACCCTGGCGCGTCCAACCCTGATCAGGGAGTGTTACTTTCTTTCGCCGTCGCCCAGTCGTCAGACTCGTCGAGCCAGCTCGACCCCTCCTCCTTCCTGAGACAGTCCCGAGCATATCCATATTGGTCGCGTAGCACGAGCCGAAGTCAAGCAGGAGCGGGGACGGACAAACCCAAACAGGGCCCGACAGCATGGAGCGGAGGAAAATGCCAGAGCACAAGGACCTGGTATCCTACAACCACGCCGTGGCCGGCCAGTCAGTGCCCCTCTCCGATGGTGGCGATTCTGCGCAAAAAAAAAAAAAAAACCTGTCCTAGTCCTAACATGTGCTACTTCGTCCCGTTGCCAGTGCCGGCACCATGTGCGATCCGGACGGTGAGCTGTTCGTCAAGCCGTGCCACCAGCAGGAGATAGACTTCTACGAGTCGGCCGAGAACGACCACCCCGACTTCTACAGGTGGATGCCCCAGCACTTTGGCACCCTGCACCTCAACGCTGCGACCGACATTGCCGACCTCAACCAGCAGCTCGGCCCAGAGGTGGCCGGGCTGATGACGGAGCACATGAAGGAGGAGGTCGTCGAGTTTGCGCACACGTCGCACCCGACAGACTCCCCTGCCACCGCAACTCCCGCTACCGCAACCCCCGCGCCCGCCACCCCCGCCGAGCCCGCCGAGCCCGCCGGCGACCCGAAGCAGCAGCCGCCGGCGCCCGTCAACATCTCGTCCCCCTGGGCGCCCGGCCGCAACACCAAGCTCAAAACCGAAACGTCCATCGTGCTCGACAACGCGGCCTACGGCTTCAGCGCGCCCAACATCATGGACTGCAAGCTCGGCACGCGCCTGTGGGCCGACGACGCCCCTCCCGAGAAGAAGAAGCGGTTCGACGCCATCGCGGCCGAGACGACGCACCGCACCCACGGCTTCCGCGTCGCCGGCATGCGCGCCTACAGGGGCTCCGCCGACCCGGCCGAGCTCGATCCGGAGGGCTACCGCAAGTACGACAAGGACTGGGGCCGCTTCACGGTCAACTCTGACAACATCGTCGAGTCAATGCGCCGCTTTGTTTTTAACGAGGCCGCGGGGGTCGCCGACGAGGATGCCCGCTTCGTCTGCGATCTGTTCCTCGAGGACCTGAGGGAGGTCGAGCGCATGTTGTCGCGCGAGGAGAGCCGCATGTACTCGGCCAGCCTGCTGTTCGTGGTCGAGGGCGACGGCGAGGCGCTGGCGCTTGCGATCCGCGAGGCCAAGGCTGCCGCCGCCGCCGCCGCCGCCGCTGTCGTTGCGGAGGAGGAGAATGGCAGCGGCCGGCTTAGGAAGGCGGCCAAGACGTCCGAGGCGCAAAAGTGCCCCAACTTCTCGAGCAACCGCATCGACAGCGGCATCGGTATGGGCGATGACGAGGACGTGGGGGAGCACACCGAGGGGACGGCGGCGGTGTCGGTGGCCGAGCTGCTGGCAGGAGGCGGCAGCGACGAAGACTCTGATGACAGTGATGACGCAGGTTCCGACAGCAGGAAGCCCAAGGAGAGGAAAATCTACAGCCTGCGCCTGATCGACTTTGCGCACGCAGAGTGGGTGCCCGGTCAGGGCCCCGACGAGAACGTGCTCTTTGGTGTCCGGAGCCTGATCGACATCTTCAGGCAGATGGCCCAGAGCCCAACGAAAGCGACGACCCCGTAAGCCGAAAACGTCTACTAGTCTAGGCTGTGTCGCGCAGAGAATTCTGCTGAAACCGAGCACGCTTTGCTTTTTAGGGGCTCGAGGCTGCGCAGCCTCGTATCCGACTTTTTGCCATGGCTCTTGTTTCTTTCCCTGCCCCCGCTGCTGTTCGCATACTCGTCCTTTATGCGGTAAAACGCGGTTCACGAACATTTCACTTTTTTTTTCTTTGTTATATTCCCAAGGGGGCATAGCACTCTGTACGCTCAGAGGTCGGTCCGTAGCCCAGGTAAAGGGTTGGGCTGGTCAAAAGCGCGCGCTGGGTTCCATAAGCTGGACACGACGAGGACGGACAAAGGCCAGACAGACATGTTGACGACGATTTGCATTTGCATCATGCCGAAAAGACAATACCCTTCTTCCATCTGCGCGGTCTTTGCTTGTAACTAGGCGGCTATTTTCTGTCTTTGGAACCACGGCACCGACGGGAGCCCGTTGAATTTGTGATGACATTGGGAAATCGGGAAACAGGACTGTGTTGGGCAGACAGAAAGTTAGGAAGGAGATCCGGTTGGCGTGGCGGTTGTGCGGCACATGTCGCCCGACGAACTGCCACCTGCATATCCGCTTTGCCGAGTCGGCCCAAGCAAATAGAAAAAGAAAAAAAATGGAGGTATCAATCTCATGCATTCGATTGCATTTCCATGGTGCATGATGAAGTTTTGTGCCTGGGAGGAACCGATGCCTTTCCCAGTCAGGCACCAGCGCGGGAGGCCAACAGGCCTTGCCCCACTCCCTGTCTGGCACAGGGCTGTGTTGCATCCATCCCCGATGGCCGTCTGATGTCAGTCGCCCCACACGGCTCCACAGCCGATCTGGAGGGCGCACGGGGCAGCTCGCAGCTGTCTGGTTGCTTTCCAATTCGAATTGAGCAGCTCCGTCGTTGCGCCGCCAAAACTCGCTGCGCCAATCCGGAAGTGACAACCAAAAAAAAGAAAAAAAAAAAAAAAAAATGTCCATCCCAGGCCTGGGCCAGATTCCCACCAAGCCCGCCCCCTCGGCGACCCGGACCTACACCCTCCAGCCGCTGTGGGAGTACCGCTTCGAGGTCGCGCACGGTTCGACCGTCGCCATAACCCTCGTCTCGGGCACCGCCGAGCGCGACGGCACCGAGCTCGCCGCGGGCGTGCCCTACCGCCTGTCGGGGGCCAAGTCCAAGCTCCTGTCGTGGCGCGGCGCCACGCTGACCATCGAGGGCCCCGCCGACGACTATGTTGCGGAGACGGCAACGCCGAACCCGGCCACGGGCGCCGCCGCCGACGACCCGGTCCCTTGCCTCGCGCACCTCAACCTGCACGCGCTGCTGCAGCGCCAGCGGGATGCTGTTGCTGCCGCGAGGGGAGCGAATCCCCAACACCTCCCACACGGCCCCCGCGTCCTGGTCGCCGGCGCGGCCTCCAGCGGCCGCACGAGTCTGGTGCGCACCCTGGCCGCCTGGGCCGCTCGCGCAGGGTCGCAGCCCGTCGTGGTGAACGCGGACCCGCGCGAGGGCGTCCTCACCCTCCCGGGAACACTGTCCGCCGCGGTGTTCGCGACGCCCATGGACCCGGCCAGCGGGGAGGGGTGGGGGTCGGCGCCCAGCAGCGGGCCGGGGGCGGTGCCGGTCAAGCTGCCGCTCGTCTACCACTACGGCCGGCAGCGCGCCGAGGAGGACCCGGCCTTGTACCGCAGCCTTGTCAGCTCTGTGGCTTCTGCGGTGGGCGCCAGGGCGCTTGCGGATCCGGATGTTAGGTGCGCGGGTTTGTTGGTCGATTCGCCGCCGTACGTTGGGGGTGCAGGGGTCGAGACGCTGGCACATTTGGTGGAGGAGCTGTCTGGTATGTGTGCCCTAAAAAAAGATGGTGGGAAGGCGTCGTGGTGCTAGTTGATGCTAATGTTTCTGTCCCTGTCTCTGTTTGCAGTCAACATAGTCGTCGTCCTCGGCTCGGCACGCCTCACGCAAGAGCTCACACGGCGGTTCGCGGCCGAAAAGACGTCCCTCGGCGAAAGCATCGGCGTCGTGTCGCTCGACAAGTCGGACGGCGTCGTGGAGCGCGACGAGGGGTTCCTGCAGCAGTGCCGCGAGGCCGCTATCAAGGAGTACTTTTTCGGCGACGCCAGCCTGACGCTCAGCCCGTTCACGCAGCAGGTCGCGTTCGACGACGTGCACATATACATGCCCGCCAACGACGGGCCGGCAGGGCCATCAGTCAAAGTGGACGGTGGTGGTGGGGAGGCAGGAGTGCTGGAGAAGCTGACGCAGCCGCTGCCCGAGATGGCGCACTGGACGCTGGCCATGATGAACGCGGCGCCGAGTGACCCGCCCGACAAGATCAGGTTCGCGTCTGTGGCCGGGTTCGTCTACGTCGCTGCTGTGGACAAGGAGCGCCGCCGCATGAAGATACTGGCGCCCGTCAGCGGCAGGCTGGGGGATAGGCCGCTGGTTTGGGGCAGGTGGCCCGAGCCGCACATCAACTTGCTGGGATAATGTGTTTTTTTTTTCTTATCATGTCTTTTTTTTCTTCTTCGTTTTTACCTCGGATTCCCATTTACTCCATACAACATGCTTGCAGCACGGCGTTACAGAGCTGTCACAAAAAGGAAAAAAAAAAAAAAAAGGAACCTAGGCAGGAGGCAGTGGATTTCGAGAATAACAAGCTCCCCCTGCCAGCTGATGTCGTTTTGCTCTTCGCGATTTGGCTTCTGGCCCGCGGTTGCCGGAACCAAAAAACCGTCGTCCCAAAAAAAGGCTCCTTGTGGTTAACCTGCCTTGGTTAGAGCGAGAGCGCGAGGGAACGCCAACCCTGGCTTTGCTGGAATCCATCCCGAGCTTTTGGGTTAGGGTTTTCAGCTTCAGAGCAGAATGGAACAAGAGATTGTGACCGATCCATGCCCGACAAAGTTGCATTTTGTATTTTGTGCTACGTGGTACTTCAGGTACCCATCAAGCATCCCGTCTGGGGCTCGCTTTTTGCCTTTGCGGATGCGTCAAATAGCCTTTTCCCGTGATAGGTGCCCTCTCATTGCCAGCCAACCAACCGACCCGCCTTGGCCTCCTCAACATGTTTTCCCCTCTTGCTGTTGGTCCGGCTCCGAGACACCAAAAGTCCAGGTCCAGTGCAGTAGTAGTCGTCATCGGGGCCCGGCCATTTCCTCCCTTGTCCCATGAGATCTCCCTCTTCCCGCCCCATCCGGACCTTGCAGCCCGTCGAACCATGCCTGTCACGTCCCTTGGTCTGACCATCCCATTGGCCGCGTCGCTGGATCCGGGTCACCTTTTTTTTCTTTTTCTATCGCTTCTTGGGGCGAGGTGGACGCCACCGGGGGGAGCGACGATTCACCGCGCGTCAGCTAGCGCTGGACTGGGCTGCTTGGAGCGGTCAGCGGCTGTGGCCTTGTGGGACGCGAGCGCCTCGGCCAGCCCGTTAGTGCCCTTGTTGGTTTTTGCTTTTTTATTGAGTTCTTTCTGCGCCGTCTTCCACCCGTGCCATCACTTTTTTGGCCCTTCCCGCCCTTTGCACCCCCAGCCCCTTGCCCACAGACCAAGCCGAGGTGGTTCTTGGGGTCACCAGCTGGACGGGTCGGTCCACGGCCAGGGATACAATTGACCAGGGGGGATTTGGGCTGGCTGGCTTCGGGCGCGGAAATGGGAAAAAGGACGATGCAGCAGCAAGCAAACACAAACATAAACACGCTGATGGACCAACCCAACCACATTGAAGCAACAGCCCGGCCTTTGTCGGTTTGATGCGCAATTTTGGCCTTGTTTGCTCTTTTTAGGATTTCCGAGCTGGCTTTTTCCCCTCTGTCTCGCTGACTGGACTGGACTGGACTGGACTGTCCCAGCTCATCTCAAGCTGCGGCGGCTGGTGGGCTTTGTCCATCCAGTCATCCCCTCCCTCTCCCTTTTTTCTTTCTGCTCTGACGTCGCCAGTGCGTGACTTTTTGGCCCGCCCGCTCTTGCCAAACGTGATTTGCTAGAAATCGTCAGGCAGCCATGTCCAGCTGGCCCGCGACGTTAGCTTTTTGAGACAAACCAGGCCTGGGCAGGAAAAAAACCGATGGGCTTGTTCGCTTGTGTGCGTTTCCATTATTGTATTGCTTCTTTACGGAGTGGCATTTTTTCGCCAGTTTCTCCCTTTCCGGCCTGCTGGATCCTACTACCGTGCTACCATTACCGATCTTGATCCGCTCCCGGCCCCCTCGTCATCATCGCCCCCTTTTTGCTTCTTCACCTAGGTGGATCGCGCCCTCCCTCGCTCCCGCCCGTCCCCCGGTGGCCCCCTCTCCCTTCCCTCTCTCCCGCGTACCGTCGCTAGCGTCTAAAAAAACGCTCTTGCGATTGGCCTGGTGGGAGGCGTCGCCACCACCACCGCCTCGGGGATTTGCTGTTTGTTCCCGTCCATCCATCCGCCCACCCACATCTCTGAGGCCAGGGAGCCGGGATTTATTGGCAAACCCTTGTCGGCGAAGTGCCGTCTTTGGTGGGTGCCTGCCCTGGCGCCCTGTTCGGGTCTTACAACCAACGAGCCAACCTGTCGTTGTGGCTGGTTTGGTTAGGCTGGGCCGCCGCCGACCTTTTTTTCTCCCCGGTTTCTTTCCATAGATCGCTAGGGCCAGGGGTGGTCGTGCCACCAAACAAAAGTGGCCTTGAGCTCGCATACATATCACCTGCTCGCATTAGCCCAACACCCCAAAGTGCTGCCCTTCTTCTCGAGTCGGCCTTTCCCGTTGTTCCTCCCCACCGCCAAACGCGATCCATGACGACAATGAATTGTTGTTTGGTCTCCCATCATCCCACATAACGACCACTTCTCAGCGACGCCGACGTTGAGATTCCCAGCAGCCCAGAGCCCCAAAGGGCACACAGGCCTGTTCACACACCACGAAAAACCGCACAGCCTGCGTCGTTGATGCATCTGCACGTCCCTCGCCCGAACCTTGGCCGGGCCATCGAGCATGGACGACCACGCGGTCGGGGGCGGCGGCGATCCCGGGGCCACGACGCAGCAGCCCGCCATGGGGCACTTTGTCCGGAGCGGCCACGAGCTCCTCGTCGTCAAGTTGATGTCGCTGTGCATCGGCGCCGTCAGCCTCGCCGCGACGGTAGTCGCCTCGTACTTCTTCCTGCGTATGCGGAGATCCTTCCGCCATGAGTGCGTCCTCTCCCCTCCTGGTGCTTGTCGTCGGAAGCAGGGAAAATGGCCCAACCTAACTCTCCCCATAACAGCCTCATCGTCCTCCTGCTCTCGGGCGACTTCATCAAGGGGATCTGCTTCGTAGCATACCCAATCGCATCCCTCGCGTCCGCGGGTGGGCCAGGCGTCCGCATCCCCCCGGACTCGGTCTTTTGCCAGCTCAACGGCTTCATGCTGGCCGTGGGCACCGAGGCCTCGGACGCGGCCGTGCTCCTGATCGCGCTGCACACGGTCCTGTACATCGTCCGCCCCCTGCCCCGCCGGCGCAGTGGCGGCCGCGGTCTGTACCCGTTCCGGCGCTGGGCCGTGGCTGCGTGGATCCTGTACCCACTCGTCAACGCCTCGCTCGCCTTCGCTGGCGGCGCCGGGCCCGCGTACGAGGACACGGGCGAGTTTTGCTACCTGACGGTGCGCGAGGCCTGGTACCGCTCGTACCTGGCTTGGATTCCGCGCTACGTCATCTTCAGCCTGATCGTCGTCCTCTACCTTGGGCTGTTCTTCTTTGTCCGCGTCTCCCAGTGGAGGTACGACCGCGAGCGTGACCAGGCGTGGAAGCAGGATGCCGCCGGCGCCGGATTCGTGCCCCCGACGCCCCTGATCGAACGACACGGCCTGATACCTGACGACGACACGCCCAGGACGATGAGCCGCGGTGCAACGATTGACGACGACCCGCCATGGGCCAAGAGTCGGCAGGACTCAGGAGTACCACTCATAAAGCAGGCTGTGGTCCTTGTCTCGGCTGAGCAGAATGCCGAGGTAAAATCGCCGAGGGCGTCCATGTCCTCGGCGGAGCTGGAACTCCAGCGACATGGCGAGAGTAGGCGGGTATCCTTCACGAAAGCCGTCTCGGAAAGAGACATGGATAACGGGGCACCGGGTAGTCCCAATGGTGGACTCGTCGATCTGGGGAAATGGAGAGACCGAAGCCCCTCTCGGCGCATTGATTGGAACTGGGGAGGCACGTCAGCAGCAGGGAGCAGCCGGGGAGGGGCGGGTGCGGCCAGGCCATCGTTCCCGTCGAGAAGGGATCGGCTTTCCGAGCCATTATCTCCCAACGCAGGAGAACCACTCAGCCCATTGACTACCGAGACCTCGGCCTTTATCGAGCCTATACCACCGCCGCCGTCGCGGCTGCGGACGTCTTTGGACGGCCCAGGACTCTCACCTAGGGCCTCGGTCGATCAACAACCGGGGCAACAACAAAGACAGTGGAGGCATATCGAAGCAGAAAACCGCCCCTCTGTGCCTATCACAGCGCCCCCACCTCCTAGGCTGGCCGCGGCTTCAAGCCACAAAGATCTTATCGCTGTTCTGCGCGCTGGCCCGCCACGCCGGCAAACCGACATATTACGCTCGTTCTCGGTCGCCTCGACGAATACTGCGGGTGAAAGGCGGCCATCCACGGCGTCAGTGATGATGGGCGACCGCAACGCGACAGCCACAACGACCAGGAAGTCCCTCTTCCATTCAGGCTTCGGTGTCTTCCCCAGCCGTAGACCGGACCAGTCCTCGGGCACCACCAGCCGCGACGGATCCGAGGCTACCGCCACCAAGCCCACGACGGCCAGGAGCACCGCCACCACGGACGACGGGGCGGCGGGCGTGACGGCGACGCGGCGCATGGGGCAGTCGCGGGTGCGTAAGCGGCTGCGGCTGCTGTGCGTGTACCCGCTGCTGTACGTGGCCATGTGGCTGGTGCCGTTTGTGAGCCACGTACTGTGCTACGACGGCGAGTCGGAGCCGCACGACGCGAGCGAGCCGCTCTGGGTGCTGGCGCTTAGTGTTGCTAGCCTGGCCGCCCAGGGCGCCATCAACGCCGCGCTCTTCTCGTGGCGCGAGCGGCCCTGGCGCCACCGCGACCCGCGCACCCTCTGGTCCCGCCTGTGCGGCCGCGCTGCCGCCGACTGGGACAGGGCGCGCTGCCGGTGCGCGTCGTGGGCGCGGTGGGCCTGCGTGTCCTGCTGTTCCGGATGCGGGGGCAGGGTTAAGGGGCCGAGGGGCTCGGAAGGCCGGGGCGCCACCGGAGCAGGCGACGACATGTCTGGCAGAGAAACGCGTGCCGGCCCAACGGGCTCCGGGCGGACGAGGCCCGAGATGGTGGATGATGGGCGGCTTGCGCGTCGTCGCAGGGAGGAAGAGGCGCGGCAAGAAGTTGAGAGGGCGGCGGAGAGGGCGCGGCGGAGAGGAGGGCCAAGGTACTGGTGGGACGTCGAAGCGGATCCGGATGATCTGAGCAGCGACGACGACTTTCTGGACGAGCCGTCGGGGGTGGGAAGCAGAGAACTTTCCGTGCGCGAGGCTAGTGAGACTGGGTCCCTTGAAGCATGAGGACAGGAACCTTCTCGCTTTTTTTTTTTTTTTTTTTTAATCCTTATGTCTCAGACGGTCATCTCGGGTCTATATGGCATTTCTGCTGGTCCTGGCAGCGATTCAGCAGCGGGCGTCTGGTGTTTTCTTGGTCTATGGGAGGGTGTTGCATGGAGTTGCGCATTGTTGAGTCATATATACCCTTTGTGAGCCGGGGAGCGTGCATGGTTGGGGCGTGTTTCTGGTTGAGATATTAGCAACAAGAGCTAGACAAACTAAGGATTGCATAGGGGGCTTACTATTCTATACAATAGGGTGTATTAGTTATGTACTGGAGAAGTAAAGCGGTAAGTCAGTCCGTCCTATCAAAAGTACCTGGTCTATCCAAAGGCTGGTATCATGCAAAAAGACAACCCCGGCTCCAACCAACTCTCTTCCCCGCTCACGACTTGAGGAAGCGGAGAAAGGCCTTGGCGATGGTGACGCCGTCGTGCTCATTAGCGACGCGACTGATGCCGCTCTTGTACAGGTCGTCCGAGTGGATGCCGGCGTCGTGGCGCATCTCGAGGATCTCGCGCACGATTCCCTCTGTGAACTCGGGGTGGCCCTGCACTGTGACGGCGCGGCCGGGCCATAGGAAGCCCTGCTGGGCGCACACGCCATTGGAGGCCAGCGCGACCGGCGGCGGGGCGCTGGGGTCCATCTTTCCGTCGGGCAGGTCCTTGATGATGTCGCGGTGCATCTGGTGGATTTTCTGCGGAGGTCACGTCAGCAGCTGAGAGGGGGGAGACTGGCAGAACAAAGAACCTAGCACATACCAGCGTCCCGAGGCCGAAAAACTCCTTGCCCTCCTTGCTCAGCTCCAGCTCGGTCACGGCGACCTCCCAGCCCTTGTCGTTGACGACGACGGGGGTCTGCATGGCCCTGGCGACGATCTGATGGCCGAAGCAGACGCCGATGACTTTCACGCGGCCCTGTGTGGCCAGGGCGTCGCGCACATAGGCGACGAGGGCCGTGGTCCAGGCATCGTCGGCGAAGGCGCTGTGCTTGGAGCCCGTGATCAGGACGGCGTCGACGTCGGCCAGGGCCGGGTATGAGTTTATGTGGTTGACGACGTCGTGGTACGTCAGGGACAGCACGTCCGAGACGGGCTGCGGGGCGGTGGCGGCGGCGAAGAGGGAGGTGAAGACGCCGCCGTAGTCATTGTACTTGGCCACGGTGCCCGGCAGGGGCGTATCGGTCATGAGGATGGCGAGGCGCGTGGGGGTTTGGGAGCCCATTTTGGATGTGGTTGTCTGATTCTCTGAGATTATGGGTGATGGATTCGAGGGTGTGTTCTGGTCTCGGCTGGTCTGGCCTGGCCTCCAAAAGCGCGGCATCTGGGCCCAGCTGATAAGACGCCGAGTCAGGAGGCGTAAACGGCCCCGTGATGCCGTAATCGGCCAACTTTCCGTCGGACTGACGGGACCTGCAGCTCCAACCGTTATCGCCACACGTATGACTGCCGACGCATCCGTCAGGGGTCAACGTGGGCTGGAGCTACCCCTCCTTCCATTCCACGACAGCAGCTCCAACTATGTGAGTCCCCACACCTCGGCACGTCTCGTCTCGTCCCGTCTCATCACCCAGACATAAAATATCGCCTTCAGTCAGCAAACACCCACGATGCCCTCCTCTCCCCATCCCCGCTCCATCGCCGGGTTCCTGGCCACCGCGCGGAGGGCACTGGCCGCCCCCAAAGGCCAGCGGCCGAGCCCGCTCTGCCTGGTCGTCGGAAATGAGGCTGCAGGTGTGTGGCTTTTTTTTTTGTCCTGCTTTTAGCCACACATAAGCCGGCTGCTAATCACTCCCAGACCTCGACTCCTTCTGCTCGGCCTTCCTCTACGCCTACCTGCGCTCCCACACCCCGCCACACTTTACCCTGCACATCCCCCTTGTAAACCTCCCCCGCCCCGACTTGGCACTGCGCAACGACGTCGACGGCGCCTTTGCCGCCGCAAACGTTTCCCGCGCCGACCTGCTCTCACTGTCCGACTTGCCGACAGCCACAGAAAGGGACAAGACGGTCGGGTCGGGTCTGGACCCGGACGACACGCGATGGATCCTCGTCGACCACAACGAGCTGACGGGTCCTCTCGCCGCCCGCTTCGCCCACCGCGTCGTCGGCTCCGTCGACCACCACGTCGACGAGGGCACCGTGCCCAGCGACACGGGGTCCGAGCCGCGCCTCATTCGCGTCTGCGGCAGCGCCGCCACCCTCGTCGTCGAGTACTGCCGCGAGACGTGGGACTACATCGCCGCCCACTGGACGGGCCCGGAGGGGGAGGAGGACAAAAAGGCGACGGCGGGCCAGGCCAGCCTGCCGTCGCAGCTGGCCCGGCTGGTGCTGGGGCCCATCTTGGTCGACACCCAGTCGCTCAAGGCCCGATCCAAGGTGACGCCCGCGGACGAGGAGATCGCGGCGCTTGCCGAGGCGCAGATCCGATCCGACGAGGGCGGTGAGGCCTACGACCGCGTCGAGTGGTACGAGGAGCTGTGTAGCCTCAAGGAGGACCTCACCGGCTTCAGCTACCGCGACGTGCTGAGGAAGGACTACAAGGAGTGGACGTCGCCGTCGCCGTTTGATAACAGTGCTGATGGAGTCGGCGCCATCCGGCTCGGCATCTCGTCTATTCCCAAGCCCTTGGACTACCTGCTAGGGAATGTTGGCCCAGCAGAGAGCCTGTTCGCCGAGACGCGCCACTGGGCGCGCGAGCGGGGCCTGGACCTGGTCGGCATCATGACGGTGCGGCCAGAAGCCGACCATCAGATCAGCCGCGAGCTGATGGTGTGGGCCTTCAACGAGCGCGCTGTTGCGGTGGCGCGCTCCTTTGCGACTGGCTGGGGCGACGACCTGCAGCTCGAGAGGTGGGGGGAGGGCAAGCTTGACAACGGAACCGTAACTGCTACCTCTGGCGACAGTGCCGGAGACGTTCCTGCCTCCGAGTGGAGGATGTGCTGGCGCCAGAAGAACGTTGAACACAGCCGTAAGCAGGTCGCGCCGATGCTGAGGGAGGCGATGAAGCAAGCGCCTCCGCGGTTATGAGGTGATTGCGAGGTCATCTGGAATCACCATGCGTCAGATTATGGCTGGATGAACTTAGCCACCAAGGACTACATTACCTACAGTCTATTCAGGATGGTATCTCCGGAAAGTTCTTGACTCTCCCCTGCAAAAGAGGCGCTTTCCTTCGTCCTATTTAGGCCAAAAAACCATCAACTGCGAAAAGCCTTGTTCTGGCAAGCGAGTCCTTTCTAGATATCCTGCCAGGTCGTATCGGGGTCCCCGCGTGGGGCGCTATCAGGCTGGGTAATATAGACGCAAGCTTAGACGAAAGCAATCCCCAAGTGGCCCATTGGAGAATCGCTTCCTGGAGCTTCTGGGGATGGAACCAAATCTGCCGTCTGCATCCCTCTTCATGAGTAAGATTGGATGGCGTCCATGACAGCAAAGACACGGCTGCTCTCGACTCGACACCCGCCTCCGTCGATGGCGGCACGTCTGTACCCAGGCCGCAGGAAGCCGCTGAAGGCGTCGAGGTCGTGCTCGTTATAGTTCTGCCCCACCAGGATCTCCAGGGCCCGCGCGCAGGGAATGGTTGACTCTCCTGGCGCCGTCGACGGGAATGCCGAGGTGTCGGCCGGCTGCTCCAACAACCCTGGACAGGTCTTGACGCCGGATTCTTCAGGGGACCCCGGGGGAGGATGGCTGGAGGCAGCAGGATTGGGGAGGGGTCCTTGTTCTGCAGGCGACCTCTCATGCACGTCCGTGTTTATGTCCGTAGCTGGTGCGTCGCCCGTCGACGGTTGGCCGCCCCGGTCTCCCTCTTTGATGATGATGGCCGCGTTCTGCTGTAGGCGCTGGATCTGGATCGTCAGCGCGGCATTCCGCGCGACGGCCTCCTCGAGCTGGGCGGTGGTCTCGGCGAGCCGCCTCTCCAGGTCCGCGACGTAGGCTTTCGTCCTGGCGCGGTGGCGGCGCTGGTTCTCGCGGACGCGGGCGGCGTCTTGCTCTTTTGGCCGCGACGACCATTTCTGGGTCATCTGGGAGAGCTTCATGTTTTGTCTTTCTTGGCCTTGCTACGTAAAGTTGTCTCTTGCCGTGCTTCGTAGCCGATCGACCGCTGGAGATTGGCTCAAGAGGTCGATTCGCAAGGCCCCGTCGTCTATTTTGCTGCAGCCTATCAGATGCGCCGGGTGACCAACTTGCCCACTTGGGAAACATGCCATTCGCCCCGGCCTAGTTTGGCTCCCGGGTAGATCAGCGTTCCATGGCCCGGGCCTATCAGATGCATCGAGTGACCTGCGTGGCGTGGGAGCCAAACATGCTCCTCGGTACCTCTCCCAGACGGGTTTGTCCCTCGTTGCAGCCTATCAGCGCCATCGAGTGACCTAGCCGCGAATGCCGCCCACGTTCACATAAGAAAAAACGGGACACCAGAAGGTGGCACTCCTACTGGCATCGACACGAATAAGCAACCTTCCAAAAAGGTGTAGTTCCGCGCAGTTTAATACTTCGAAAAAAATACATAAAAATAAATTAGAAGCCCGTACGATCACTTGCACTAATTTTCCTTTTTTCTTTCCTAATAAACCGAGGGATTGGAAGGGGAATAAAAACTTCCACCGAAGTCACTTTCCTTCTGTGTCCCTTTTTTTTTTATGTGGACGTGCCGCCCCAAGGCGGGCGCACGAGACAACATGAAGTGGGGGGCGTTCCAGTTCAGACGAGCACGCCCTCTGCGCTGTCGACGCCAGACCGGATTAGGCAACTTTGCAGTGACATACCGGAAAATCCCCCCTTCTTATGGACATGTCCCGCCACTTACTACAGATGTAAGTTCCAGAAGCGCCACACAAGGCCTCCATACATGTATAAATCGTAAATGCCTGCGTCTTTTACACGGAAGGAGGCTGCCAGATAGCAGACAGCCAGACAAAACAACCTCAAAACTGTGCTTTCTCTTCAATGTCGATTTCAACTCCGGCCAAGATGGACGCTAGCGAGATCTACGCCGTCGTCAAGGAGCGGTACAGCGCCGCGTCCACCGACCCCAGCCAGCTCAGCGAAGGCTACGGCCGGACGGTCGCCCAGGCGTTTGGGTACTCGGAGCAGGAGCTGGCGGGCATCCCAGCCGAGTCCAACCTCGGGCTCAGCTGCGGGAACCCGCTGGCCATCGCCAGTCTGCGAGAGGTGGCTGGCTCCTCTTTGCTTTCTTCCGTTCCTTTTTCTCTCCCTCTCCGGGTTCTTTCAGGAAATAGAGAGGGAGGTTCTCCTTGCCCTTCTGTTAGTGCTAACACTCTTGCCAGGGCGAAACCGTCGTAGACCTTGGGAGCGGCGCCGGCTTCGACGTCTTCCTCGCGGCCAAAAAGGTCGGCCCGACCGGGAAGGCTATCGGCGTCGAGATGAACAAGGTACGCAATATCTACACCGAACCGAACCTCCTCAGCCTTCCCTAAGCCCCAGCCTCGTTCACCACACAGCGTTTTACTTACACCCTGACCCCCCTTTACACTCCTTGCAGGACATGCTCTCCCTAGCCGAGCGCAACAAGGCCAAGTCGGACGCCAACAACGTCGAGTTCGTCGAGGGTCGCATAACGCACGTCCCGCTGCCCGACGGCGTCGCCGACGCCATCGTATCCAACTGCGTCGTCAACCTGGTGCCAGAAGCCGAGAAGCACCTCGTGTTCAACGAGATGGCCCGCCTGCTCCGCCCGGGAGGCCGCGTCGCCGTGTCGGACATCCTGGCCCGGAAGCCGCTGCCCGAGGCGCTGAGGCGGAGCGCGGCCTTGCTGGTTGGGTGCATCGCGGGGGCGAGTCTTGTCGGGCAGTACGAGGTTTACCTTCAGGATGCTGGGTTTACTGGTAAGTTGCTCTTGTGTTGTCTTTACTCCTGGGAGGTTTCTCTGTCTTTTCTTTTCCCTCCTTTTCTTTGCCTTAGCTATGGAAACAGCGTGACCAAGTCTGATGATTGCTACTCCCGGTAGGCGTCCTGATCCAGGACACAAACTCGGACCTCAACATCTACGCCGACACGCTCCCGGACGGCACCAAGAGGACCGATCAAGGACCCAAACCGGGCCAGGGCTGCTGTGCACCCTCTGCCCCGTCGTCCGAGACGCCCTCCTGCTGTGGCGAGCCGGCCAAGTCTGGTGGTAGCTCGTGCGCCGCGGGGCCACCCATGCCTTCAAAGGACCTCAGCCTCGAGGCCCTCACTGCGGAGTTGGGCGAGGTCGATCTTAACGAGTGGGTTGGTAAGTGAAGCCCCCCATCTTGGCTTCTCCAAGTCGGACAACATTAGCATCAACTAGCTGTCTTGTAAAGATTGCTGATTTGGATGTGAAGGATCTTACAAGATCTACGCTGTGAAGGCGTAACCTGTGTTTATAAAGTTGCCAGACTGCTGTCTTTTGCATGCAGCATCGCCAAGTCCCCTTTTGACATGAGCAATATCTAGCGGGTGGGAGTGCGGTGCAGAATGGAGGAGAATATGTGACTCTTTAGAGTTTCGGCCAGTAACTTTAATTATTTAATGGCTGCAGCTATCCTGTTAATAGGCTTGCGTTATTCCAGGTTACTCCGTGTTGCCTCTCAGAGGGTCCGGCTAATTGTTGTCAACTACGTATGACTGTCAGGGTTATAATTACATAGTATTGACATGGAGGGACAACGGACGACGTATCTGCATACCGGCAGCGGCAATTGCATAGCGCTACTCTCGGTCGGCAGGCCCCGGCATCCCCCAACGGAAGTGGCGTCGTACGACAGGGCTTTGTAATTACTCGAGAAGCCTACGATGGCAAGCTTGTCGGCTTCTTTGTTTGGCGAGGGATGTGACACAGGGGACACATGGGGGATAAGGGGCACCCAACAACCCCGACGAGTTGAAGTCTTTTGAACCACTCGCCTGCCTAGTAAGAGGTGAAACAATTGACAATTGTCACTTATTGTGCCTAGGCCTTATTAGTCGGTATTCCGGGGAAACGCTTGCGTCTCAAAACAGTCCGGGCTCGAGTTCTGGAATAGGGGCTGGTCCGAGCCCTTTGACGCTAGAGTCGCCTGGAATAAACCGTGGCGTAGCGTGGAACCATGTCTCTAGGGTTTTTCACCCTCGTTCAAGGATTTTTATCGAAAGAGACGGCTGAAAAGCCAGAGTGGTTCTACAAGAGCATCGTTTGGGGATCGGGAGATTTGGAGTATCCGAAATTATATAGCCTGATAAAAGGCTATCTATCCAGGGGTGTAGTAACATCAAAGGAGCATGAGCAACGTACTTAAAAGAACGAAGTATTTGGGTATAAGATGAACAAAACAAAATCTGTGCTAAGAAAATATCGCCGCCGAAGGATGCATCACATCCCTCGGCCTCCTCATGGATATCATCCAACCGAAAAAAACCCTTGGCACATAAAACCTCCTATCAGGTTTTACCAAACCGAGAAGAGCAGCCTCGATTAATCTGCCACTCCAATCCCCAGGACACATGGTCGCGGCTCAAGCCTTGACATCGCCGGCAACAGGGGCGTCGGCGGCCCCAGTGGCGGCAGCGGCGGCGGCGGGGCGCTGGCGGTGGCGCTCCTCGTTTTTGTAGAAGGGGCGGAGGGTGGCGCTTTTCTGGAAGAAGACGTAGCGCTTGATGCCGTACGGCAGGGCCTCGGTGACGTTATACTTGATAAACTTTGACGTCGGGGCGCCAAACACGTAGTCCAGCTCCTCGAGCGTGCGCTGCTTGGTCTCGGGTACCCAGAGGAAGATCATGATCAGGGCGGCGACGTTGAGGCCCGCGTACATGCCGAAGGCGCCGACGACCTTGGCGTCCTTGAGCAGCCAGGGGAAGGTCATGGAGAGCACGGCGGCCCAGAAGAGGCAGGTGGCGACGGCGAAGCCCATGCCGACCTCGCGGTGCGACAGGGGGAAGACCTCGGCGCTGTAGGTGAAGGGCACGGGGCCCTCGCCGGGGGAGTAGAAGGCGCCGAAGAGGTAGACGAAGAGGGCGACGAGGGCCGTGCGGGCCGTGCTCTGCGGCATGAGCGTGCAGAGGCCGGCAGCGAGGAGCGTCCAGGTCATCTGGGGGAACGTGAAGAGGAGGAGGGAACGGCGGCCGAACTGCAGGGGGATGTTAGCAAGTTGCTTATTATTATGTGTGGCTGGGGAAGCGGATATGGCAAGGTTTTGTGCATACAGTGTCGATGGTCCAGAAGGCCGGGAAGGCAAACAGCCAGTTGACGAGACCGAAACCGAGCGAGGCGAGCAGAGCCTCAAACTCGGAAGAGCCGGCATCCTTGAAGACGGAAGTCGAGTAGAAGGCGATGATGTTGATGCCGCACATCTGCTGGGCCAGCATGACGGTGAAGGCGGCCAGGGTGGCGCGGCGGACGCGGGGGATGGTGAAGAGCTCGACGAAGCGGGTGAGGTAGCCGCTGTCGCCGACGACCTGGTGCTCGAGCACGAGCTGGGAGTGGATGTAGTAAATGTCGCGGGCGGACTGGATCTGGTTGAAGCGCAGGCGGTTTATCGCGTTCCAGGCGTCGACGTAGCGGCCCTTCTTCATCAGCCAGCGGGGAGACTCGGGGCAGAGGTAGATGAGAGCGACGAGCGGCACGGCGGGGATGAAGGGGGCGGCCAGCATCAGGTGCCAGTTGTAGGGGTGGTTGTAGACGGCGACGTTGATGGCGGTGCCCAGGAAGATGCCGAAGGCGGTCCACATCTGCCACGACATGACGAGGGCGCCGCGGATAGAGGCGGGCGAGTTCTCGGCGGCGTATATGGGTACGGTGGCGCCCTTGAGGCCCATGCCCAGGCCCATGAGGACACGGCAGGCGAACTGGTCCTGCCAGCGGTAGCAGAAGCCGGAGCCGATGACGGGCCAGAGGCAGAAGTGGGCCGAGATGAAGATGGTGCCGCGGCGGCCGAACCAGCTGTTGAAGGGGTCCGACAGCCAGCAGCCGACGAGGGCGGAGGCGAAGTAGGGCGCCGCGTTGACGAGGCCCAGGATCAGCTCGCTCCGGTCCGTGTTGTCGTCGA
Organism: Falciphora oryzae; assembly: GCA_000733355.1. Taxonomy (NCBI): domain Eukaryota; kingdom Fungi; phylum Ascomycota; class Sordariomycetes; order Magnaporthales; family Magnaporthaceae; genus Falciphora; species Falciphora oryzae. Next base: position 82,166 of record JNVV01000076.1, read on the forward strand.
GGCCGTAGGCGACCTTCATGAAGGGGTTGGCGCCATTGATGCCCGTCTGGTCCCAGCCCTGCACGGCGGCGCCGATGGAGCAGGTGAAGATGGTGATGAAGAGGCGCCAGGGGAGGCGCCACTTGTGCTCGACCTCGTTGCGCAGCACCGTCACCTCGTCGGTGTTGAGGTTGTGCTCGCCGGGCAGCTGGTCGTAGTTCTCGGGGTCCTGGGCGACCAGGGCGCCCTTCTTGAAGATGGCCACGTGCTCGGACAGGCCCTTCTCCTCGCAGAAGGCCTCGACGTCGCGCATCAGCTGCTCGTGCGGGATGCCGGCGAGCGGGTTCGTGATGCGGGCCTCGGCGTTGTGGTTGAGCGCCTCGAGGTCGACGCCGGCACCAGTGCCCGTCTCGGCGTGCTGCTTGGACGCGCCATGGCTCTCGACGCGGACGCCCTTTTCGGAGGCGCCACTAGACGCATCGCTGTTTTTCCGGAGATCGAGTTGGTTAGCACTTTCGGCTTTTGGCGGGAATGAAATGCACACAGATCGTGACACGGTGGACAAGACAGCTGCGGGCCGCCAATGGCTGTCAGGCGAACAGCAACGGCTTAGCGCGTCTTGTCGGGGCTGGGCTCGCCGCTAAGGGCAATGAGCGGCGCACGTGGTTGTGCCTGGCATTGTCGCGGCCGTCGTCATTGCCAATGCTTTGGCGCACTCAAGCATTTTCTCAGGAGTGAGAACCAAGAGAAAAAAAAAAGAAAAGAGACTTACGGGTGCGGCTGGATGGTCTCCTTGTCCGCCATTGCTAAGACCACTTAAGCCTCGAATGCAGACCACTTTTCTTCCTGGTTCGATCCAAGACTGTCGATCAGGGACAGGACCGCCCAACTTTTTTTTCTTCCCCCTTTGCGAGCAAGAGGACGAAGAAAGGAGGGGCCGTGGTATGCTGAGCCCTCAATAAATGGTAGGGACAGAAAAGAGGGAGCGTCGCACTCGCATTCCAAAGTGCGACGGCGCGCGGCGGGCTCCCGTATTTGTATTTTGATCTCCCCGGCTGCAACTGGCTGGACGCGCGCGGGCAGGCATGGACCCGGCCGGGGGGCAACAGGCAACATGGAGGGAGCTCCGAGGGGAGCGTGGGGACGGGGTTCTCGACCTCAACTCGCACCCCCTCGGGGCCGCCCTCTCTCCCCATGGGCAATGGGCGGCAAGGCGGCTACCCCGACCCTGCTTTTCTCGCACGAACTCGCGCCCGCATCGGTCCTGCACGCCAAGCCGAGGATCCCAGCACAAGCGTCGCGCTCTCGGGCTTATTATCGCACATCACTTCCTGCTCGATGCGCCGTCGTCTTGATGGAAGTGGGAAGGGAGCATTCCCCACCGCCCACTCCCCACCTCGGCATGCACTGTGTGAGAACTAAGATCAAGCCTGTGGGTGTCTTTTGGCTGCAGGCACAGTATTTCTTGGAACCAATATTGGGATCCACGGGTATTTGTGTCGGATCAGAAACAGGGAATCGCCAAATAAGAGAGACTCTGTCCAGAAAGCCAGACAGACGTAAAGTTTGTTGTTCTTTTTCTCGCCGCTTCGCTGTGCCTGTCGCGTCCATGTCGCCTCGGCCTTTTGCATGGCGTTCGGAGGATATTGAGTGACACACCCTACGGAATGGCGTCAGCGGCACCCAAGTGCCACCGGCAGTGCTCCGGCACCTACTCGGCTCAACTAACGGCTAGCGCTCGCCTCCACCAGAGGTGCAAGGTAAGCGCATACTGTGCTTGATCCCGTGCAATGAATCCCCGCATGCGACTCCTGCTCAACCCCAGTCCAAAGGTGCGCCTTGCCCCACTGATGGATGACTTCCCGGTCCGGGTGGGATTGGGCATGATGAAAAACTTTACATCTCGACCCGATTGATTTATGTCCAGTCACGCCAGTGTCACAGACCTGTAGGTAAAGAGCTGCTGTGCTCCCCGACCAACGGCGGGCCTCCCGCAACATGAATCGTAGACTCGTTGGTGAGGGTGCAAGGCTCGTCTAGCTTCTGCCCAATCGACGCATCCTAGCGTGCGAGCCCACCTCCAAACTGGCCTGCCGCGTGGAAGTGTGGGGGTTGACGGGCAAGCCGCCCACCTAAATTTCGTTCCCCGCGGGGCCCCTGTGTTGCTCTTTTGCACTGTACGCTTCCCTCGTGGCTAACGTTGGAAGAAGGGCTGAGTTGCGAAGAAGCTGGCGAGAAGTGCATTAGCAGGGGCAATTGAGTTGCCGAGAATACAAACCTAATTTTGAATTATCTATGGCCATATCCAAGTCTCCCTACCCAATTCCTGTTCAGTCCTTTGCGCCCAGGAAAGCCATGTTCATCCAGACAACAACAGTGAACCACGACAAGAGGTTGGCCGCACCGTGTAAGAAGGACCGAGTGGATCGATTTGTGGATGTCGTCGACCCACGGGACTTTGCACGGCACCCGGATGTGACGTCACGTTTGTTTTTTCCCCCAAACGCCCCAGGTTTCTGGGGAAGAGGACGGAATTTTGCCGACTGTTTGTCGGTGGGAGTTTGGGAGTCTCTTGTTTTGGGAATCGTCCGGCCTGAAATATTCGACGTTTTAACTCTATTCATTCTTCTCTTTACTGCTGGGGGGCTGGTACAGCAAACAATGGTCGGTGGCAGCCCGAGGACTGAGGACACGTGCGACCCAACACGCACCGAGCACAGTTTGAGCAACACCCAAGATAAAAGCAGAGAAATCTTGCCTCCACCCACGTTAAATCCGACCCTGCCCTTTTTTCTTCCCACAATCTTGCTAACTCTCCAATTGCGTTGGAGAAAGCAAGAGTGGGTGTAATCCTTTTCCCCCGCTCCGCCGGTCTTGGCGCCCTGCCGCTTCTTCTCGTCTTCCTCCGACACCCGAGACCAGCCAGCCATCCGTCATAGCCGTTCCCTCATTCCCAGGTGGCGGGCCAGACAGCTCCTGGCCCCTCTTTCGGTGCAACAATGGGCACCGACGTTGCAGCAGCCGTTGTCGAGTGGGAGCAGTGGGAGCGCAGCAACCTGGTTGGTGGTGCTTGGCTGGGCAAGGGAATCGGCCGTTTGCTGACGACACCGTGCAAAGGACGGAGGAGAGCAGAAAGACCCTTTTACCAAGCCTCGCAGTCCCTGAAAATCATTTGGGCAAAAAAACTTTTCTCAGGGGATGAACCCGTTGAAAATGTTCTCGGCCGGCAGCCAAGCAACTCCCAAGCATGCCCAGGCACGTCTTGGAGACAGCCCGCCCAACGCCTAGATAGATTGAGTCCCACAAACCGCACCGTGGTCGACGAGCCAAATCTCGATCGACGAGTGAGAACCCGACTTTTGGTGCCGATACCGCCATTTTCTTCTTTCTTCCCGGCGGCTATGGCTCCCATGTGAGGTCGAGTTCCAACTTCGCCCACCCCGTACGGTATGGCACCCGTGTCCGAGATCCACCGGCCCTCTTCCAGGCCCTACCGAATTTCGCTGCCCAAGGACCGTCTGCTCCGTCTCCTCTCAACTTGCACACCCACATAGGCCGGCCCGATATGGGCCAGCATTGTCGTCCAACATGGGGCTCGGAGGAGAATGTTGAAGAACAATGGAGAAGGAGGTTGGGGGAACGAGAAAACAAAAGTATTTGGGGCTAGGCACGTGCAGGGAAAAGAAAACGTTGATAAGCGACGAAAGAAAAGGAACCAAAAAGGATACGCGATACAGGATAGAGAAAAAGCTAATAAAGTGCAAAAAGAACAAGGAAGACGAGCATAATCAGGACATAGTGCTATCAGGTGCACCCTCCAGCCACTCCATCTACTCTTCACCCTCCTCCTCGTCAGCCACTGCCATCTCGGCAGCACGAGGCTGGGGCGGCACCGCCGGAGGCGCGCTGGCGGGAAGCAGCAGCTGAGGTGAGGCGGGCACCCGGGGGCCGTCAGCGGTAGTGCCGCCGTCTGTGTCGTCGTCGTCCCCCGTGTTCTGGTCTACAGGCTCGTCCTGGTAAAGACTAGGCACGACGGGGCGCTCAAAGGCCAGGCCGTCCAGCTCGCGGCAGAGCGCGCGCGCCGAGCGGGCGTAGTGACCGCTGCTGCCCAAGAAGTCGGTCGGCAGCACACGCCTCTGCCTCTTGCTGGGGCGCGGGCCGTGGTAAGGCGCGGACAGCGGCAGCGTGGCGGGCGCGCAGGTCTCGACGGTTCCGTGCCAGTAGGCCCCGAACGTGGTCTCTGGCCGGAAGAGGTCGGTCGTGTCGAACGTGTGCCTCACGCCGGCGAAGTAAGGGTGGGATCGCAAGAGGATCCGCGGCGGCGGGCGCTTGCTGGGGTCGAGGCGCATCATCTGGCAGAGCAGGTCCAGGAGCTGGGGAGTTTGGGGATCCAGCTACTTGTCGACTACCAGTCGTCCCCAGGCTCTGCTCAGCCGCGAGGAGATGCGATCCATACACAGATCGTGGTCGCGCTTTCTCTTGGCTGCGTCGATGGCGGTGGTGCCGAAGGTCTGGGCGGGGAGGACGCCGACGGGCCACTGCTGCGGCGGCATGCCCCAAGCGCTACGGCCCTCTGGAGCTGGCTTGCCAGGTCGATGGCTACCTGCGGCGTCCCGATGGCCCTGCGCACCTTATCGACGGGCCACTTGTCCCATATGGTGCTTGTGTGGAGTTGGTGGGCCTGGTCGGTCAGTTGAGTGCTCTCTGTGTCCATCAAGGGGCTAGATGCTTACAATTGCGCCTAGTGCCCACATATCCGATGCCATGGTCGGGGGCGTCCCATGCTTCCCTTGCGAGAGTTGGAAGAGGCAGACCTCCGGGGGCCGGAAGCTCATGGGGGCAAGACGCTGGCCCGCGACGGGAGGCCTGTTACTGCCAGGCCATGGGGTGACGCCAGTAATTGGCCGGACTAGGTATTGGAGGATCAGATGTTAGTGAAAAACGGCCGATAGTGGTGATGGAGAGATGGCACTTACGGTTCTGGAAGCCGATCATCTTCAGATCGAGCTTGGCCGAGTCCTGGGGGCCGCCGGGGGCACAGGCGGCCAGGAAGGCTCCCAGGGAAATGCTGCCGCACACGACCCTGGGCACCCTCAGGGAGTAGTGGCGCCAGAGGTCGGGCCTTCCAGCCACTATGTGGTGCTGGACGGGCCCGACATGGCGCCTAAGCTGCTCCCTGGTCCGGCCCTGGATTCCCGGCACAGCGATGCCAAACGTGCCGGTGTGGATGTCTGGCAACCAAACTAGGTTAGCAGCCATCCCGCCAGATTTCCCGTCCACCTGGCCTGGAGCCCCTTTAACCCGTCCTTCCACAGAAGCACCCACCGGTATGGACCAGCCCGCGCTCGTGCAAAAAGTGCACGGCCCCGAGCGCCTGGCCGACGAGCCTCGGCGCGGCCCCGCAGACCGGCGACGAGATCGGCGCGCCGTCGTCCAGGGGCAGGTACGGCTCCAGGACGAGGCAGGCGTGGGTGCCGTTGGGCCCGTCGATGACGAAGCTGTCGAGCAGCTTGACGACGTGCCCGTACCCACACTGCCCGCCCTGCCCGGAGCCGTGCACCCACCCCTGGAAGCCGGCCTCGGTCTCGTCGCCGTCGCCGAAGATCTTCAAGGTGACGAATTTGCTGTTGTGGTGCGCAATTTGGCGGCAAGCGCCTTGCATGGTCAGCCTGGAATCTCTTCACATAGGTATGTCATAGAGGGCTTGGTGCCGGGCCCAGAAAAGAAGAAATTCTGTGGAACTCGCTTTGCGTGCTTGTCGTAGGCTAACTAGGCCGTTGACCAGCCCTGCCGCGCCAGCTTGTAGAGGACTTGGTATCTCGGGCTTCTCTTCTGGGGGCAGAGTATTTGCTGCGGGAGCTCGTCGCCAGGGGCGACGGGGTGTAGGCCGCCGGGCTTGTACATGTACAGCTCGGCCTTTTCGGCCTCGCCGCCGCCGTTGAGCCAGATATTGGGATCGGGCTGTGGGGGACTTGGGCGAGCTGGGTCTTCCACGCTTGTGACGGGAGCCGCCGGAGCTGGCTGGCCTGGTGGCCAGGGTACTGTCTGGGGATTCGGGAAGAGGCGGACGTATCCGGGCTCGCTCATCTCGCTGCCGGGGGCCCCAGGGTCCATATTGACGCGTCTAGCGGCTAGAAGGGGGTTGACGAGGTGATTTGGGAGATTGGACCTGACGATGGAAGTGTATCGATATTGCAATCCTAATGATGGATCTGTATCCTTGGGCAAGGAGATCCTGAGGACAACTAAGGGGCGGGCGTATCCTTGGATGGATTCTAACGATAAAGCGACCTGGATATGGATCTAGACCGGAAGAGAGGCTTTGCCGAGAAGGTGTAGACAGACGGGGCTTTGGTCGAAATAAAAATGAGTTTAATGATGCTGGCACCAACGAGGCATGGCCGGAGCGTGTCTGGAGTGTTGATCCGGTGGCTTGCCCGTCTATCGCGAATGGAGAGGGTTCGTGATGTACCGGGACGGTTTCAACCCCCGAACAGATGTAGACGCAAACTTTTGAGCCGAAATAAGGATATGTAAAGATGGGCGTCGAGGCTGGGTGGTGCTAGATACGAGGAGACGGTGATATTGATGTTGTTGGTGGAAGTGACCAGCAGGAGGGTGCCTTCGAAAGCAGCCCAGGCGTGCTTTCCGTTTTTATCTTCTTTCAACCGGGGTCGTTTTCGAAGCCGGAGGAATAATAGGTGTACGGCATGGCAGGCATTCACCCTTCCCAGTTACCAAGACGGTCTACGCATTTGCGTCTATACCATCCACCACCTTTGGAGAATGTGCTAAGATCCATTGGCAAAATTTGCAGCATGTTACCACGCGGATTTCTCGAGATTCCCGTGGGCATACAGAGGTATCGAGTGAGCTCTTTGACGAGGCGGCTCTATACGCTGAGCGTCACAATTCCCTCCCCTTGTCCCAAACCGATTTCACGTGCCGCACTCATGGAACCCCGGGAGAGTCAAGTTCCCAGAGGAAACGAAACAGCAGAAAAATACTGGGCTCCCGATATGCCTATTCATATCACACTTGCACCGGGTTGCATGGTAGAGACTCAGGCACAGGAATCGCTGCATTTCACAGGGCTCGACAGAGGACGGGGAGCCTAGAGTCGATCAACAACACCGGCAGCGACGGCAGTCAGCCCTGGGCCCGAGACGACTCGCAGGCGGCGCCTCGACTGGCGGGGCTGGTGTTTCGTTTCGACGGCGGTATAGTGGCAGGGCCGACTCCTGACTTGCGGCTGTGTCGGAGAATTGACTCGGCCGGATGCTGACCTCGACGGCAGGCAAAAAAGAATATCTCGAGGCACGCGCACACTTCGGAGATGGGCCGGCGTTGGCTGGGCAAACGTCGAGCAGCGCAGGGGGAGTCAGTCAGGTGACGTACGCGTTGGCGGCAATGAGTCAAAGACTCGGGCGTGTCAGCATCGGGTCAGCAAGTCCAGATTGGGCTTCCGGTATGGTAGGCTTGCTGACTCTGGCGTTGTGTTGGCGACTCTGTTCCCGCGATGGATGCGACAAGCCACCGCCTCGAGCTGATAGAATAGGAAGTCTTCTGTCTTCCATCTCACGGAGGCCCAACCGTTAGTCCAGCTGTCCGTGCAGCTGCCTTCGGATACGGTGGGCCGCGGACTCGGCCGGCGAGCGAGGGTTCAATGGGTGGGCCAGCGCAATTTGCCTGCGGCTGACGGGAGAGGGGCGGTGGAGCAGCCATTCTGTCCAACCAGACGCGCCCCGCGGACTCTCCGCCGGAGGGGACATTCGCTGGTCGCTGGGGAAGGAAGACATTCGATCCGTTGGTGGGAGCTGGTTCGGCCAATTGCGCGAAGAGGGCGCAGCGGTCTCGTAATATTTATGCTCCTGCTGGATGGGACAGCGCATCAAGAGCGACAATAGGAGCTGCATATTATGCATGAACTTCTTCTGTCGGGCGGATATCGATGTGCGATTGGAAGCGCCGTGGTTTGGGGCTGCCTGGCAGGCTGACGGCAGACAACTTGCACCCCCTTGTCCACTTTCTCGGCTTTTGCGCCATGGTGGTGGCCATTCCGCGTAAGCGGCTCAGCGGGAATTACTAGCGCAAATTCGCCATCCGAGCCCGCAACGGCCGCCCTCGATCGAGTGGCGCTGCCCGAAATTGACCATGATGGGCGCCTGGGCGGTTTTTACGTACTGCCTACGTGATTCTGACCACGTTGATCTCGTGACGAAGAAACGCCACAGAATAGAAGCCCCGCCTGGTCCGTGATTCGATAGGTGCACCCACCGCCACCGCGGAACTGATGCTATTTCCAACCCGATCTCAAGGGCCGAAGAAATTCTTAATCCTGTGGGGTATTTTGGATCTCCTAAGTCCCATGCAGAACCTTATGCCAGGTTTCCATGTTTCCTGCCGTGCATCGATCATGCGTTGTGTTTTGCTATCTTATTCTTTTCCCCCTCGTGATGCCGTCCGTTTTAGCGCCATTTTGATAACGTTCCATGATCTCGGTCGCGCAAAGACAAGAGTGGACCGCGACTCGGCGGCCCGAGAGGCAACCCTTGCCTGTTGTCTTGCTGATCCTGGTTTCCCTAGTGTGTGGGTCGTGCGACAACACACGGCTCCGCTGCAAGGGTTCAGCCACCCCACAGGGCGACTGCCTGGGAACCAATGAGATGGCGCGCTCCCCTGGCATCATCCCCTTTTCGAGCGTTTGCGACTGCCGCTAATGCCGCCAAGGCTGTGGTCTTGCCTGGTTCGGCAGGAGGCCCGTCTCAGTTTTTCATGGAGGGCCCGAATGGAGGCGGGCCAAGAAACCAATACTGTTCCTTTTTCTTTTCTGAGCTCACTCATCTCGTATCTGTAAAGTGCGTGGCCGTGAACAATAACAACAACGGCCTAATAAGATGACCGTTCTCGAGACGTTGACGGCTTGCTTGGCAGATCGTCACTTTCCATTGCGAGCGTGGGCTTAAACCATGGGCAGCCTTGCGACAGAGTGGGGAGTTATCGACATCGAACCCTCTGCGGCTGCCATTTCCAAACAAAGCACCCACTCTCCCCCGTCGCCAAGACTCGCAGCTGTCAAGCAAAACGCCAACCTGTGACGAGGCGGAGCCCGCAAGTGGGCGCAGTCCAGTGTCCCCTTTCCTCCTGTTTGGGGCAATTGCGGCTCGAAGAAACATGGACAGCAAAAAGAACCAGAGAAAGAGAAAAGTTTGTGAGCACTGCCCTCCCAGGATCGCTCCCAGGATCGCTCCCAGGATCGAGCTCGGTCGATGCGCGCATCGCCTGTCACGCGGCGACGTCGCTTGGCTCGACGCCCAAGCCACCTCCGCGGGGAGGGGGATGCCTCGGGGCGAGTCGTGCCCGGCGCGCTCGCTTGACGTTTCCAAACGCACAAAATCAAGGCCGCGATGGCGGCCGGCGGCTGATTCATGCCATTTGCCTTGATGTGCCCTGATGGAGGGTGGGCGTCGATGTCGGGTTCGGGCGGATCGACGATCGGCTGGTAGGTTTGCCGTACCTGCAGCGCCACACGGCTCCGACTTCCAATCCTACCTGTGGTCGACGCCGGGTGCCTGGCCGGCCAACATGATTGACTCCAGGCACATGCAGGCTGGAAAGGTGGCGGCGGCCGCTGCTGCTGGCCAGCCCGCGCGGACCCAATCCCGCCCCGCGCCTGCAGGAAGGCTCGACTGCGTTGAGGCAGGAAGCTTTTCAAGATTGCGTGTGCGGGAGGCAGGCCCGGGCCCGACCACCGCTGCCCGCCGCCATTCCTGCCAAATTGGATTTTTTTGAGTTGGCGCCAGCCGCCCGCAGTGACGGCAGGATGATCTGCCCGGGCTTGGTGCCTGCCATGCCAACGGGCAACCAGCAACAGCAACCGGCAACCAGGAACCGTGGAGGAGACAGCAGTGTTTTCTCCCCACCCTCTGCTTCCATGACCCGCAGCAGTCGTGCGATCGACGCCCAGCAAAGTGACACCAGGATAAGCACCTGATGCCTCCAGCCCGCGTTGCTTTCGTGCTGCCTTTTTTGCCCGCCCCCTTGCTTTGTTTTTCCTTGTTTGCCGCCCTGTCTGGCCAGCCTTTCTCCCGTTCGGGCATTCGCCGGCAATAACCCTCGCCATCACGTCTATCCACGGCGAGCCGCACCCTCTCGCGCGCGGAGCCAGGCACCAGGGCCCGCGGTGACCCGCCCTGGGAAACGGAGAAGCCTCCTGCCCTGCCAAGCCCACCCAGCATACCCACCCTCGTCCCAGTCCGGTCGTTTTTGACATGGCACACAAAACTGGCGAATCCACTCCGTCATGACAGGGCGCATTGCCTCCCGCTGCACCCTGGATCCCACCCAGCCCTGTCGGGCCTGCGAAATATGCAGACACACCTGTGTCAGCCCCCCGTTTCCGGTGAGGTCGGTGCCAGGAGTCAGGCGCGCCGACGAGCAGGAGGAGGGTTGGAGCGGCCGCCGTCTCGCGCGGAGGCGTGGCCAGGAAGAGGAGCACGGCGCGCGAGGGGCCACTCTGCGGCTGGCCTGCGCATCCTCCATCATCCTGCGGACCCCTCGGCGGACACGACTCTCGCCAAGATAAAAATCCCCCCGGCGGCCCACACACAGCCCCTTGGGCCTGGCGATCCACCCGCCCACCTCGCCTTGACAACAAGCTCTCCCAAATTTCCCACCCCCCTGCCGCATCGATCTTGGCTCCCATCTTGGTGGCCTGGGCTTTTGGCTGTCATAACTCACCTATTTATCGCCTTTTCGCCGCGTTGGACGGCTTCTTGCTGTCGGGAGGATCCGTTTCCTTGTCATTCCTCTCTTTCTCTTTACTTACATATCTTCTTCTCGAGTCCCCTTCGACCGTGTCTGCCGTTGATACGACAGCACACCTCTAAACCACATTCGTTTCTGGTGATAGTTCTTGTCTGTCATTACATCCTCCCCGGAAGGATTTCATCTTGGATAAACAGTATCCCTTTTTTTCAGCCTTTCCAAACATCACATCAGACAAAATGTCTTCCACCAGGTTACTATCTGTCTCTCTCCTGGCCGCCGTGGCCATGGCTCACCCTCACATCATCGTCGAGACCCAGGGCTCCCTGGACCCGCGTGCCATGTCGGCTCGCCCCCGCTTCGGCAACCTGCCCTACGGCATGTCCCTCACGTCGTGCAACAGGCCCGGCCTGATCGCGCTCACTTTCGACGACGGCCCAGGCCCCTTCACCGGACACGTGCTGGACCTTCTCGAGCAGGCCGGCAACCTCAAGGCCACCTTCTTCCTCAACGGCAAGAACGGCAACGGCGGCATCACTGTCCCCGAGCTCCAGCCCGTTGTTAAGCGCATGGTCGCGAGCGGCCACCAGGTTGGCAGCCACTCCTTCAGCCACGCCAACTTTGACGAGATCTCCGAGGATGAGCGCGTGCAGGAGCTTGTCAAGAACGAGGATGCGTTTGCCGCTGTCCTCGGCTTCGTCCCGACCTACTTCCGTCCCCCGTTCACCGCATGCGGCGCTGCCTGCCAGGCCACCGCCACCAAGCTGGCCTACCGTATTGTAGGTCCTTTTCTCACTTTCAATTACATGGTCCTGTTGAACGGTTTACTGACCTAGCCCCACACAGACCGACTACGACCTGGACACTAAGGACTTTGAGGGCGACTACACTGCTGCTAAGAACAAGTTTTCCGCCGGTGTGTCGCAGAACCCCAAGTCGTGGATTTCGCTTGCGCACGACATCCACGAGCGCACCTCCAACGAGCTGGTCCCTTTCATGATTGAGCAGGCCAAGGCCAAGGGCTACCAGTTTGTCACCATGGGCGACTGCCTCGGCGACCCGGCCGAGAACTGGTACCGCGACCCCAAGAGCGGCCAGCCTTTCGGCAACGCCAAGCCCCCCATGCCCTCGCAGGCCAGCTCGGCTCCCGCTGCCAAGCCCAGCTCGTCGTCTGCCGCTGCCGCCAGGCCCAGCTCGACTTCGGCTCCCGCTGCCGCCAGGCCCAGCTCGACTTCGGCTCCCGCTGCCGCCAAGCCTAGCGGCAGCAGCAGCAGCAGCTCGGCCAGTGCTCGTCCTTCCTCTGCGGCCCGCTCCTCCACTACCCCCGCTAGCGGCGCTGCCACGCGCTCTTCGACTTCCGGTGCTGCCTCGGCGACCAACACTGCTAGCCGTGGTCCTGGCGGCGGCGCTGCTGTCCCGATCCTGTCCACCACCGGCACGTTCCCCAACGGCACCCGCCCTATCGCCACTGTCTCGCAGCCTCCCAAGTCAACGTCGACCCTCCCCATCAAGAACGGTGCGGGCCGCGCCATGGTCGCTGTCCAGACGATTGCCGGCGCCGCCCTGGCCATGGCCCTCCTGATCTAAGGAGAGCGACCCGAGAAAGAACAAAAAAAATAAAAAATAAAAAACAGCAATTGCATCCAGCAAGCCGGCTTATCCTTCTCCCTACCTGAGAGCGGAGAGAAAGAAGATTACTAATAGCCGTGTCTGCCCTTCGGCTTGATACCAGCATCACTTCTTAATTTGTGCTCTCGGGATTATTCCGACGTACCACCTTTGTGGCACCCACACCCTTTTCCCGAGAAATCGGGCCACCTTACTCTTTTTATTCTCCCGGCTTGCTGGCCCATGATCTCTTTTTTATATCTTGTGTCGGCTGGAAAACCATGTCGGAGGCTGGCGCGCTTGGCTTAAACCTGATACCCGGAATTGGAAAACAAGGGGACGGTTGGTTGGCGACGAGGGCTGTGGCGTGTCTAGAGCGCAACCCCGATGGTGGGAATGCTCTGGAGCATAAAAGTCGAGCTGCTGGACACCTCTACGTGCTCCAGAAAGCATTTCTTTTTGTCAAACACTGCAACCCCCGGCGGAAGAAGCAGGAGATGTTGGGACGGAGAAACGGGCTATGCTTGCGCTTGAACGCGCGCGGCCTTGGGGTGTCTCCACGGACGGAACTACCGCGATAGTTCTTTTTCCTTGTTTGTTTTTGTTTTCCATGCAGATTCATTTGGACTGTATCAACAGAGCGATTGATGCTAATCGACGAATAGAGAATACGCTTCATCGTTGTAATGACTTGAACTCGTCTTTGTCGTTGCCGCGCTTTGTGTCCCTTTATGGTTCTTGATGATCTTCCAGACACGTTTTAGAATGTCGTCGATTCTGAGTTGATCCGTCGGGTTTGCAGTAAATCGTTTGGGCGAAAAATAACCCCGCATCAAAACAGGAACCACGGAAAGCAAGTTGTCGGGTGATTGTTGTCTGGACGGGCGGGCGGGAGGCGGCAAAAGTCTCGGGTTTCATGCAAGCCAAGCATTCCAGTCCGTCGCACGCGGTGTTGACGTTGACGGCGGTAAGACTTGGATCAACCCGTGTAGAAGGTCGGTGTACTTTCTCTGTGGCAGAGCGGACAATGCCCAGGCGCTCGGCCTGCGTCGTTTGGATGATCGACCGGATCCGCTGAGCAGGCGTCCGTCATAATCGGCCAGCGGAAGCGATATTCACTACACGACGAAACCAACACAGCATCACTCAACTCACCCACCCCGGGCTCCTCTTGCCCAGAAACGCGGCCATGCCCTCCCTCGCGTCGGCTGACGCGGCGTGCACGGCCATGACCCTCCCCGCCCACCTCGCCGCTTCTTCGTAACCGTCGCCCTCGCCGCCGGCACCATCGCCGTGCAGCCCGACCTGCGTCCAAAACGCCCACTTGGCCAGCGCGGCCGGCTGCGCCGCGGCGTTTGCCAGCGTCTCGACCGTCTCGGCCACGCGCGCCTCGAACGCTTCCGCACCGCCGGTAACCGTTTCTAGCGCGCCGGAAGACTGGGAGAGTTGTTCGGCGGACACGGACCCGGCGGTCAGTAGCATGCGCAGGGCGGTGGCGCGCGGGATGCGGCGGGAAACGGCGGTCGCGGGGGATGTGCAGGGGAGGCCGAGGCGGGCGCCGGGGAGCTGGAACCTGGCGGCAGCTGTCGTGGAGTCTTGGCCACGCGCGATCAGCAGGTCGGCGCTCATGGCGAGCTGCATGCCTGCGGCGGTGGCGAGCCCCTCGACGGCGCAGACGACAGGGGCGGGGCTGCGCCGGATCAGGGACACGACCTCGGCGCAGAGGGAGAACGTGGCGCGGATTTGGGGGGTGGAGAGGGTGGAGAGTTCGTGGAGGTCGTGGCCGGAGCTGAAGACGGGGCTGTTGGGGATGCTGCTGCGCAGGACGAGGACGGAGGGGAGGGAGGGGCGGAGGCGGTGCCAGGTTGTTGGGTTGATGAGCCAGGTTAGGTCGCCGTCGTTGTCCTCTTTGGCGGTGGTGGCTGGCGGCGGCTGGTCTGGGTCGTCGTCGTCCTGCTCGGTGGCTGCTGGCCAGGGCTTGTGTGGGAGCCCGGCGGCGCGCTCGAGGGCGGGCAGGATGGAGGGGCGGAAGGGCGGGAGGAGGAGTGGGCGGCCTGTAAGCGGCGAAGCTAGGCTGCGAGCCAGCTGGTCGCGCATGTCCTGCAGCGTCGCGAGGCTGAGGGCATTGCGGCGAGATGGGTTGTTGATGAGGATGTAGGCTGCCTTGCCTGGCAGCTTGGGCAGGGCGTGCGCCGCTCGCTGCATTTTTTTTTTTTTTTAGTCTCGGATGATGTTTCTAGAAGGGGAGGGCGGGTAGTGGTGTTTACGCCTGCGAAAGTTCTGAATGTGAATTGAATGCACGTAATTGGTGCGCAGAAGCAGCACAAGCTCCTCGCTCCTTCACGACCCCTCAATTTCATCATGCATTCTCCCCTCATTCGGCCGACATCTTCCTCAAGTCATCTCAACCACCCAGGTGTTCTAGGTCCATAAAAAGGAGCTCTGCTAATCTGTTCCCCTTTGGCAAGCCTCGAGCAAATATCGTCGGCCACGCGGCAGTGAGAGGCGGCATCATCCCGAGTCCCGAACTGCCAAGAGCCGGAAGACTGGGGTCTTTCTGGCTGGACTCGCATTGCATACGGGGACAGACGGTTAGATGTCGGTCAGGATATTTATAGCCAAGCCCCGGTGCGGCTAATTACATGGGAGCTAGGCCGGACCCGGTGGTGTGGTTAACATGTCTTAATAACTTGTCTGTATGGGGAATGCAACTGGACACGGGACTCTTCTTCCGGGTCCGGGTAAGATACCATGTGCCCGTATTCATCTCCAGCGCTGCAACCCCGAGGGCTTCTCTCCGTCTCAGCAGAGGCGCCGAGACTATTATTCCTGCATGTTGATATTGCCGGACTCGTCACCGTGACTCTCGGCTACCACTAAAATACCCTGGCCATCTGCATGCATGGTAGATGGACCACGACGAGCTGGAAGGAGGATCATGGCGGGACGTAACGTGAGGAACGACCTGGTTCATATAGTCCAGAAGACGCGCCGACTGCTACCCTTTCATGCCTCCTCGCATTTGCTAACACACACTATTAGGTGACTGTGGGTGGCACGCCTGTTGGGCTCGGTTTCCCTCGATCTAGGGATACCACGACACGGGCGTACAGTCTGCACAATGCGACGCCAGGCGTGCTTGTCCGCAGCAGCGGCCGCAGCCGCGTCTCTTTCCCTGCTGGGCGCGCTCCCGGGAACCGCGCAGGCTAAAAAGCCATGTCCGTTCTGGGGCCACCTATACCCTAAACCCGAGACGCTAGTCGACCAGCCGGGCATCCGATCCTTAGCAAGCGCACTCGATGGCCTGTTCGCGCAGTACATCGACAACAGCACCGACCCGGGCGCGGGCAACTTCTCGTACACGGCCGAGGTCTTCTCGACGCGCGACGAGCGCCCGCTCTGGTCGCGCTACCGCACGGCGCCGCGCCTGCCGGACCAGGACGTCGGCGGCGTCGGCGTCAGGACGGTCGGGCCCGAGACCGTGTTCCGCATCGGCAGCGTCACCAAGATCTTTACTGTGCTTGCGTTCCTGGCGGCTGTCGGGGATGGGGTCTGGAACGACCCCGTGACAAAGTTCATACCGGAGCTGGCGGCCCTGGCGGCGAGTCGGAGGAGTGTTGAAAGGCAGTCGACTTGGTCTGTGGACTGGGACGATATCACTATCGGCTCGCTGGCGGGGCAGACGTCGGGGTTGATTCGAGACTGTAGGCTCAGGTTCGAAAGGTGGCCCCAATTGTAGGAGAGTGCGATGCAGCTGACACGAGACCAAACCCTATCCCAGATTCACTGTTATCGGAGCTTACATGGCAGAACGCCATCAGACCGGAGCTCCTGGTCTATTTCGGATTTCCGCCCCTTAACCGCAGCGAAGTCCCTCCATGTGGCAGCTTGCCGACGTGCAATCGAGAGCGTATGTTGAGATGGATAAAGGAATGGAATAGAGTGGATAATCTGTTTACCAAGACGATCCGATGCATACTGACCGCATGCCGATGAGGGAATACCACAGAGCTATTTGCCGGGTTTGCGAGGCAACCGCCTTCATTCCCACCCTATGCAACGCCAGCATATTCGGACATAGGCTATGTTCTGCTGGCCTGGGTGCTCGAGAACATCACAGGGAAGAAATACGGGGACATCATCCGAGAGTACATCATCGAGCCTCTTAACTTGACCGGAACATACACCTCGCCTCCGCCCGAATCGGTCGGGGTCATCCCGGGGGAAAGGCACTCTACTGGCTGGACACTGGATATGAACCAAGAAGTTGGGTAGGTCAGGAGAAGAGACTTCTCTGTCGCAACTGAGGGTACCGACCAAAAAGCGTCCCTGACACTAATCATGGGACTATTTGTGGTTTAGGACGGGAGGAATGTGGTCGTCAACGCGGGACCTCACCAAAGTGGGCAAGGCTATCATGGGCTCCAAGCTGATGAAGCCCTCCATGACGAGACGGTGGCTCAAGCCAGCAACTTTCAGCTCCGACAGCCGAGCGAGCGTGGGAGAGCCTTGGGGAGTGCGGCAGATACCCCTGAAGGACACCAGTGAGTGGACACCAGCACCCTAGGCAACGCAAGGAAACCTAGGAAGCCCGGTGACTAAATAACAACACCAGACTCGTCCTACCAGTTCGTCACCAGCTTCAACAAGGCCGGCCAGGTCGGCAAGTACGGCGTCTTCCTGGCCCTGATCCCAGAGCTCGACCTCGGCTTCAGCGTGCTCGCGGCGGGCGACGTGCCAGCGAACCTCAACGTCGGCCTGGTCGAGACCCTGGCTAGCGCCTTCCTGCCGACGTGGCTGGCCGTCTCGCGCCGCGTCGCCAACGAGACGTACGGCGGGCGCTACCGGTCCGCGACGCTCAACTCGACCATGCTGATAACGGCCGGCGACGACGACCACCCGGGCCTGGCGGTGCGCGAGTGGACCAGCAACGGCACCGACATGCTGCCCGTCGCGCTCAGCGCCGCCACCTACCTGAGCGCGCAGGCGCTTCCCGGGGCGCAGATCTCGATCCGCCTGTACCCGACGGGGCTAGAGGACAGGCTCCCTGGTGGCAATGGCACGCGGCGGCGGGTCGCGTTCAAGGCCATCTTCGAGGACCTAAACCAGCCGGAGCTGGCGGGCATGTACACGAGCGACTGCGCGACGTGGGTGGCGCAGTCGGGCGCCATGTGGGGGTCGCTGCCGCTGGACCAGTTCGTGTTTGAGCTGGACGGGGTCGTGGGCGCCGGCGGGCGGGCGCGGGGGGCGCGCAACGC